>ML782093.1:134017-188999 GCA_009831015.1 Picea engelmannii | reverse complement strand
GGCAAGAGCTGCAGGCTAAGGTGGCTTAACTATCTCCGGCCTGATCTCAAACGCAGCAAGATCACTCCTGAAGAGGAGCATTTGATTATCAATCTCCACGGCCTTTTGGGGAACAGGTATGTACTCATAAAATTAATGTACATTCTTGTCTCTGGTATTCTGCATGTATGTCTTTTAAATATATGTTAATTCAAAATTCAAATAGTCAGGTGGTCTCGCATTGCACAGAGTTTACCAGGAAGGACGGACAACGAAATCAAGAATTATTGCAGAACACTTATCAAGAAAAAAACGAACGTACAAGGTGAAAATTGTAGCAACGGCATAGAGGCAGACAACCGAGTACATTTTGAACGCTCAATGGTTTCATACTGCATCACAGCATCATCTCCAAAAGCGTATGACCTAGACAGTGCAGAGCATTTGACCAGCTTTACAAGGCAAAACAGTGATGAGATAATGCTTCAGACAAACACAATCCCGTATTTGCAAGAGCATATTTCGTCACAGGCAATTCCGATTAGTGAAGGAAATTATGATTATGAGTTGCAGAGAGAAATTCCCGGTCCTTTTCGAGTCAATGATGATGGGCAACCGAGCGGAGCTTTGCAGGAACATTTCGAAGAATCACATAACCACTGGCTACCTTATAATTTTTCAATCGGTCCTCTTCCAAATATGTTATCTTCTGAGTTCTTTGCAGATGGCGCCACTCATGATGGAGAAATAACGCCTTCTTCTTCCTATATGGTAGCTTGCCCTGAGGCCTTCTACGACGATCACACTTACTCGAATCATTCAGATGTATTATGGAACATGGATGAACAAGGATGAACAAGACGACTGTTTCATTCGCAATCCACAATCCGGGTGTGGGGATGACAGACTATTATACTAAAGAACAACAAAGAAGCCCATGGAATGGAATTGTTTGTTCTATCTACTTTTTGCCTATAGAGCCAGATCACTTGAATTTCGTAGACACTGACATTTTCAAATTTAGTCTTATCAATTTTAGAGAATACAGTTTCTAATGTTCTACACATTGTTTCTCTGATATCCTAGTTTTCTGGAGTAAATGTTTTATGAATTGCAGTGTGGTCATTTTCAGATAATATGATCTCTAATTTTCTACACATTGTTTGCATGTAATCCTAGTCTTTTCCGGGTAAATGTATTATGAATACAATTTCTAATTGTCATTTTCACAGAATACAATTTCTACTTGTATACACATTGTTTCTCTGATATACTAGTTTTTCCTGATAAATCTTTTGTGAAGTGCAGTATGATGAATGTCTAACACAACAGGATGATTAAAGTAATTGGCAAAAGACTTAATGAGGTCCATCTCTATTTTTCATATCAATTGTATTTTCTATGATTATCAAAACCTATTGCATTCGCCCATCAATATTTCCATCTTAGCGGGGACATGACTTGCAATCCAGAAATGAATATCTTCGTTATCCTACCGAGTCCCGTAGTTTCGGAGATAATCACATCAATCGTCGATGCTTATTTTCACTGAATTCTATGCGAGTCAAGCGTAGGAATTGGTTGCGGTTGCCTAGGAATTGGTGCCTCAATTTTTAAGAAGGATCACTGCTACTATAAGCGTGTCCATATGGGAATTGATAGTTTAGTCTAACCATTTAATTACAAAATCCAATTTTATGGCAAAGCATTAAAAACGCTGACATATTTTTTTGTGTTTTACACTCAAATTTATGAATGAAATTTATTATTCATAATTTCTTTACATTTATAAATACATTTAATCTGACCCATCTAATTATCATCGTTTAGGTGATTAACAAACATTAATATGTATGTAACCTAATTATCATCGTTTAGGTGATTAACAAACATTAATATGTATGTAACCTTTTATTGTCATCGTTTAGGTGATTAACTAACATTAATATGTACCCAACCTTTTATTGTCAAGTTTAGGTGATTAGCATACACTACCTCAACCTCATTGCCATGGATGGTACTTATCATATTTGGAGAAAGCGTGGGATGTGAATCGTGCATGGCCTGATGCCTATGTTCAATTAAAACATGCGTTTCCAGGTAGAGAGTCATGGAGCGCTACCACTGAAGAGCCTTGGGGTTTCAATTTAAATTAACTCATGCGTTACTAGGTAGAAAGAAGAGCCATGGGGTTTCAATTTAAATTAACTGATGCGTTACTAGGTAGAGAGAAGAGCCATGGGGTTTCAATTTAAATTAACTCATGCGTTACTAGGTAGAGAGTCGTGGAGTAGAGAGCAGACAGTCACAAAAAGGATGAACTTCTACATATCCAACCCGGTCTTGATTTATGGATCCCTGCATATCCAACCTCTTGGATTGCTTAATCGACTACAATGTTGATAAGGTTTTAGCGTCACCTCACGGAGTTATTGTGGTTCTTAATACTTCTGATATTAAAGAAAAAAAAGAAGCTCGCGGAAGACCCTGCGACTTACATTTGATATGGCAGACGAGTTGGTGTGCAAGAAAGTCATTACTCTCGTCTAAGCCGATTATTGTTATCTTATTGTTGCATTGCAAACTAGAGGATAGCATATGTGCTTCCAAACCAAAGGAGCAAAGGAATATAAGGGAATCACGATGAAGGATAAATCACAGTCAACTCCGTGTTACATTTTAATATATCTTCTTTGGATTGCTAATCCATCCCTACCTTAGCAAAACCTTTGGTTATGCTGAAGGTCGTTAAGAGGCTAAGAGGCTCGTGATGATCCCTGAAGCCATCCATTTTACTCTAAATCGTGCAAGATAGGTTCTCTCATTAGCAATGTTTTAAGGCATTTTAATTGTATTTAGTCCTTAGTTTTAATTTATGGGACGGTTGGATGGGACTAAAAATACTACACTAGCTAATTGCAAAGGAAAGAGAGGAGAGAGAAAAATAGAATCAATTTTTACGACTAAGAAGCCAACTATAATCACAATGTATTAATCTTTGATAATGAATATAATATGTAGGATTGTCCACATGAGGAGTGATGCCCACTAGGTTGGTATTTCCATGTGCATGATCAAGTAAAAAAGTAACTTCTCCCAATAATAACAATTAACTAAAGTCAAAAGTTGCTAATAATAAGAAAATGTCAAAAATATAGGTGCAAAATTAGTGAGAACTCAACATCAAGTCAACATGCATTCCATAATAGAAAAAATCGCCTAGAATAAAACTAGAGTCCAAGAATGGAACTAAAGTCCTAATTGAGTGAGAATTTACTAATTATGGAAAGTCATTAAATAAGTTGAGTGAGTAACTCCAAGTCACTCCAAGTATAAGATGGGTAATGCACACATTTCTTCATAAAGTGTGCTCTATAGACATGAAATAGGAAATATCTCCTAAAATTTAGGAATTTACCTAATGGTGCCCAAAAAATAGGAATTGACCTAATGATCGTTGAAAATAGGAATTTACCTAATGGTGGTTTATGATCCCATGGTTTTTGAAACCCATGATATTTTCTCATGGTATTACGTATAGGAATCCACCGGCTAAAAATAGACCTACTATAAATAGAATTCCTCCTAAATAGTAGGAAAAATGGAAAAATTGTGTATGTCACTAAGTATGTAGTTGAGCATCTACCCCAACACCCTCCTTGAAACACAACCGAGGTGTGCACAATGATGAGTCTTAGAAATATTAATCCATGTCATGTACTCATGTACAAGTATAGATGCATAACAATTGAACAAAAGTGAGGTAAAGAGTGAAAACCTAGTGGGAAACCTCCCCCTCCCCTCGTCAAAATATGTTGCTAACAAAAAAATAATGCTAACATGTTGAGCTGCTAAGTTGAAGTATCCCTCAATCCTAGAATGTCCCTCAATGAGACAAAATTTTATCTGGTGAAAGGCTTTGTGAATATGTCTGCCACGTGCTCTTAAGATGGATAGAACTGCATATCAATGAATCCATCCTAGAGTGTCTCCTCGAATAAAGTGTATATGAAACTCGATGTTCTTTCTCTGTTGCCTCTGAATTGGGTCTCTACATAGCTTGAAAGTACTCTCATTATAACACCATATAACTATCCGATGATTAAAATGAACTCCCAACTCTGTAAGAAAGTGTTGCAACCAAACAACATGAGTAGTAACATTCACTGCATCCCTGTATTTAATCTCTGTTGATGATAAAGAAATTGTTGATTTCTTCTTACTTGACCAACAAATAGGTCATAATCCAAGGTAGAAGACATATCCTAAAGTGGACTTGTGATCAGTGTTTTCGTCTACCCAATCTGAGTTTGTTTAAGCAACAAGATCCAAGAAATATCATGCTTCATAGTGTATACCAAAACTGGTAGTCCCCTTGAAATATATTAGAATCATTTTTATTCCCTTCTAGTGAAGCTCATAAGTCTCCTGCATGTACCTGGGAATTGATCCAACTGGATAAGAGATGTTTGATCCAAACTATGTAAGGTAGAGAAGACTCCCCACCAACTGTGGATATCTAGTACAATCAAGCAAAGGTGATGCACCGACATCCTCTAGTCTGACCCCTGAATGAAAGGGTATTGGACTTGGTTTTCACTATGTCATTTGAAACTTGTCAAGTAGATCTCTGGCATACTTGGACTGAGACATCTTTATTCCTGAATCATTCTGGTTGATTTCAATACCAAGAAAGTAATGTAACAGTCTCAAATCTCTCATAGAAAACATGTCATGCAAAGCGGTCTTCACTGCATCATCAATGGAGGAGGCTCAACTCCTTATGATGAGTAAACCATCTACATATAAAAATATCAGTAGAAGCGGATCTATGTTCCTCACCATATACACATTAGGATCTTATCTACATGTAAGAAAACCTATAGAGAGAAGGTAAGAGTCCATTTTAGCATACCATGCTTGAGGTGCTTGTTTGAGTCCATATAATGAATTTTTCAACCTGCAAACTAATAATGGATCTTGAACATATCGCTATGGCTACTCCATATATATCTCCTCACTAACACATCCATGCAAGAATGAATTATTCATATCCATATTGTTTATCTCCCACTTTCTAGTTGTTGTAATAGCTAGAGCTAACCAAATAGAATCAATCTTTGCAATCGGTGCAAAAGTCTCATCATAGTCAATGCCTTGTACCTTTGACAAACCTTTAGCTACTAATCGATCCTTATACTTTGTAGCGTATCCATCATCAACCCTCTTTGTCTTGAAAATCTACTTACATATAACAAGTTTCATGTTGGAAGGTAGAGGAACCAACTCCCATGTGTTATTCTCTATTAGGGAATTGTGCTCCTCTTTCATAGCTTCCTCCCAATGTTTTGTTTAGCCTTTGCATAAGACTAATGATCAGATCCAACTAATATGTAACAATAAATAGGCAGCAATGTATCCATGGTAGTAAGATATTGTGGATACACCACAAACTGAGATCTAGTTCTTCGTGGATCGACAAGATCACCCACTGAATCACCTGTTGCCTGAAGAGTTTGTAGTGCCCATCGCGGTCTATGATATAGACCTACAACTTCTTGCTTCCGACTATAAATATTATATATATCATATTCATATATTTGATCAGAATTATGATCAAAAGAAGTCTCAAAAAGTTCCACAACTACTAGCGGTGGAGATGGAGTTGTGGACTGCTTCGAAAGTACTTGTGAAGGACCCTCTTCAAAATTAACACTCATTTGAATGAACAATGTATCTGAGGTAGTATCTAATAATGTGTATCCCTTCACTCCCTCTGTATATCCAATAGAAATATACTCCATACTATGAGCTTCCATATATTTCCTCCTATCTGAAGGGATCCTAGCCCATGCATGGGAATCAAACATTCTGAAGTGAGTGACTTCTGGATTCTTTCCGCTCCAAGCCTCATATGGAGTGACTCCCTTGAATAATTTATGATGAACTCTATTCTGAATGTAGGCTGCACAGTTTACAGCTTCATCCCATAACTTTGGAGGCAGTTCTCTAACATGCAACATACAGTTGGCCTTCTCTTTCAATGCCCTTTTTTTCTCTCCACTAACACATCCTGTTGTGGAGTATATGGAATTGTGTGTTGCAACTCTATACCAGATTCTGAAAAAATATGCTCAACAACCTTATTCACATAATCTCCTCCATTGTCTGTACAAAGCTTTTTAATCCTATTCCCTGTTTGGTTCTCAACTAGATGCTTGAAATATTTAAGACACTCAAAGACCTTATATTTTAATTTGAGAAAGAAGACCCATGTATATCTCAAAAAATCATCAATGAAAGTAAGAACATAATTATCTTTACTGGTCGATGGGTGTGGGAAAGGACCTCTAATGTCACTGTGAACCAACTCTAGAAGTGATGATTCCCTCCATGTTTTACCTGTGTTGAACTTCTCATCGAGATGTTTTCCTAGTATGCAGCCCTGGAAAAATCCATCTTTGTTGAATGTGGGGTAATCCATATACCATTCCACCCTTACTAAGATGATCTAAATATTTAAAATCTAGATGCCCAAACCTCTCATGCCACAACCTAGATTCTTCATTAACATGTGTTAGAAGATATACATAATCATATTTACGAGTGAATTGAGAGAAGGTGTACAACCTAGAATAGTAATTAACCTCACCAACGAAAATTTTTGAACCATATGACAAGTCATAAATAATAACTGAGTCTGGAGAGAACTCCACCTTCTTCCCTAAACCTAAATGAGTGATTTGATAAAAGGAGAGAAGATTCACTGAAAGCTTTGGAACATGAAGTACATATTGAAAGAATCCATCGTCTAGATCAACTCTACCCCTATCGTACACCTCTACAGGAGAATCATATCCCATGAATATCAATGGTCTGTAACAAGTCTCTAGGTATGAGAAAAGTCTATCTAATGAGGTCATGTGATGGGTATCCTCTTAATCAAGCACCCAAGCATTAGGAAAAGATTAAATAGAAGGTAATGCATAACCATTACCTCTCTTTGATGATGGTTTTTTCCTTGCATAATTTGGAATAAAATCCTCTAGGTGATGTTGCTCAAGTGTTTGTTCCATGAAATCTATGGTCTTTTTCATGCAAAAACTATCAGGATGGAACCCCCTGTTACAATAGAAACACTTTGTATTATCCTTCTTGCCTTTTGATTCCTTGGAAATCGAACTCTCATCTGTGGACTTTTGTTTACCTTCATTCTTGTTCTCTTGGTCCTTCTTACCCTTGTTCTTTTTATTATTCCTCTTTAAACTTCCTTCCATTGTAAGCGCATGGGGCTTGGAATTATTAAGTGCCCCTATTTGGATGCGTTTTGTTTTCTCATGGATAAGTGACTCCATCAAATCATATAGGGATGGAATATTCCATGTAGACCCCATAGCTAACCTGGTAGTAAGAAAAGAAGAAGTGTAGACATAATACTTTGGTTCTAGTTTTGTTAGAATTGAAAATCTTAACTGTACATCTTTCTTATCAATTCCACAAGAATTAACATGAGAAATAAAAGTTTTAAAATTATAGAAGTAGTCATGTTGGGTCTCAAAGTCTCTTGGATTCAATCCATGTAGATCATTCTCCAACTGATGACCTCTCATATTGTCTTCATTCCCTAGAAAATCCTTCAACGTTGTCCAAACATCGTTAGGAGTATTGCAAATATCGACATGAAAGAGGAGATATGGAGAGATGTTGAAGAAAAATATCTCATAGGATTCATCTATTTTGTTGAATTATTTTGATTTCTCTATGGTTGAAGTAGTCTCGACCTCAGTCCCCATGTTGATCCTATACAAACCCTTGCTTCGAAGTAGAATATTTATATTGGGCTTCCACTCAAAGTTGTTGAATGGTGTCAAGATCATTGAAGAAGATGGATGATCCATAATTCTTTATGGGTTGTCCAATATGATCTATAAACCTGCAATAAAAGTGAATAAACCATCACAATAATGATTATGATAACATGTAGGATTAAACCACAATCCAAAACCTAATTGTGAGAAGAAAATACCATCACTAGCTAATTGCAAAAGAGAGAGAGAAAAATATAATCAATATTCACATATAAAAGATTAATAAACCAACTCTAATCATAATGTATTAATCCTTGATAATGAGTACAATATATAGGACTCTCCACATGAGGAGTAATTTGCACTAGGTTGGGATTTCCATGTGCATGTTCAAGTAAAAAAATAACTTCTTCCAATAATAACAATTAAATAAAGTCAAAAGTTTCTAATAATAATAAATTTTCAAAAAGATAGGTGTTAACTTAGTGAGAACTGTACATAAAGTCAGCATCCATTCCATAATAGAAAAAATCTCCTAGAATAAGACTAGAGGTCAAGAATGGAACTAAAGTCCTAATTGTGTGAGAATTTGTTAATTATGGAAAGTCACTAAATAAGTGAAGTGAGTTAACTCAGAGTATTATTTGGGTAAATCACACTTCCCTAGGAGTCTAATATGTTGATTAAGGTTGGTTGTCATTGATGTCAACCATTGAAGAAAGCTCAGTACCACAAAGGTTTGGGTAATGGATCCAAGGTTGTTTGATGTAAATATGACTCATTATTGTCTTTTCATGGTTGATAATAAGTAGAAATGGATGAACTCCAAAGTGGCCCCCTTATGGTGAAAGCCCTCACGGGAAGATGCTTTGTGGATTGAGTTATCCTAGAAGTATGGTTAGAGAACCCATGCTTATTTGTGGAGTAATGAGATGAAGGTAAGTGAATTTTTCAGTGAAAATAACCTATATGGATAGTGCTTTTCATGTCATTTCTGGTGGTATGTGGAACATCACATAACTCTTCACGGTTAGAGAATTATGGCCATGAGAAGTTGGAGAACCCAGGTTTGGGTAATGGACCCAAGTTTGTTTAATGGATAATGGTATGAGTTTTGATATGATTGTAGGTAATACTATTCTATATGGATATTACATGTCATTCCATTTCTTGTGGTATGTGGAAGGTCAGATAACTCCTCACGGTTTGAGAGTTATGGCCTTACGAAGTTGGAGGACCCATATGTCATCTAGAAGCCCCCAAAGGTCAAAGTAGTCAAAGTGGTTTAAGATATTTTATAAGGTAAATAATAAAGTGAAGTAATGAGTGTAATATAATTCAATGTGAATACAAATGAATTATTTAAATGATAAATTTAATGGAGAAATTAGAAGTGGGTTAACCCTAAAATAAGGAAAGTGGGCAAAATGATCTAGAAGATGTTTTTAAGGAAGCTACTTGAAGAGTATAAATAAGAGGCAAGGCTCTCTCATTTCAAATTACACTTGAGAATATTGAATATCTATAGGTTTCTGAGGTAACCAAAGGATATCTAAGACAAATTTCTGAGGGAAGGTGAAGAAAAGAAGGTTGAAATTCAAGGAAGGATAAATTATTTTGATGATGCTTTCTAAGGTATGTTATTTACAGGTCATCTCACCATTTTCGCAATAATGTTTTTTATAGAATGATTCAAACCATGAAATTTCTATTCCATTGAGGAAACATATCCAAGTATATGTGGTAAAAAATTCATCTTGTGAGTCGTTGTATTTTTGGAGTTACAGTCTGTGGAAAATAGGGTTTGTTGCTAGTCCTGAAACCAGTCTAAAACAGGTGTTTCGGGTAAAAACATCATAAATTATTCATAACAGATCCAAATTCAGCAAGGAAAAATGTGTTGGTTATAGTACAGTCTTTAGTATTCCATGTAACAGTTTCAGATCGATATTCTGTGAGGGGCATGCTTTACAAGGTCTCTCTCTAGAATAATCCAGAATTCAACAAGGTATGCCATTTTTTCTATAACTTCTTTTCTGAGAGGTTCCAAGTGGTGAAACCTATAGGAATTACATAAAACACATTGAATAACATTGTGTATCAGTTTCATATATTTATTCATTACAGGTACATAGTTATGATTATTTCAAGTTAGGGTTGTTGACTAATCCAAAACTAATCATTTGAGACTAAAGAAAAGTTGATGAAAATTCTAGTCTCTTGTTGTTAAAGTTAAGGAAGGTTTGCAGGTATGTGATCATATACACTAGGTCTATTACAGAGTTACAAATCATATTTGGATGATGAAATTGATGAGGGATTTTGGTTAAGGTACATGTTGGGTACATGGTTGAGACAAGTAGTTGATGGGTTGGCACATACATGAGGTGTATAGTTGATGATGTTGGTACATATTAATGAGTCATAGTTTTTGAGTAGTTGACACATGATTGGTACATACTTGATACATGGTTGGATGCATTTGTTTATGGTAGAGGTTGATTACATGTTGTTTGGTACAGGTCGGTGCATGGTTGATGCACTTGTTTATGGTACATGTTAGTTACAGGTTGAAGTACAGGTTGATGCATGGTTGATGCATGGTCCAGGTTTATTGGTATAGGTTTACAACGGTATATCTCACAGTGATAGTGTGATAGTGGTTCCACCATTCTACTTCTAATTCAGGGCTTTTGGACGGGGCAAGCACAAGTGGTTGTAGCCACCTTCCGATTGTAGCCGGAGAACATAGGGGGTTGTAGCCTCCTTCTGGTTGTAGCCAGAGAATTGGGGAGGTGGAGCTTACCTCAAGTTGTAGCCTGAGAAAATAGGGGGTTGGAGCTTCCTTCCAGTTGTAGCTGGAAAACAAAGGAAGTTGGTGTTTCTAATGAATGTAATTATTCAAGACATATAAGAAAAAACATTATGTGGTTTTCTCCCACTTTGGGTTTCCACATAAAACAATGGTGTATTGTGTATGTGTATTATTGTTCATTTGTTCATTGCTCATTATTGGATGATAATTCTACATTGATATAACACTTGGATTATTTGGTTTAAAAAGGATTATAATTGCTCTATTACTGATTCACCCCCCCTCTCAGTAATCCAACAATTGGTATCAGAGCAGGTTCCTTCAGAAATCAGTTTAACCACTAAAAGGTAGATCATGGAGAACAACAACTTGTATAAAAATGGAATACCACAGTTTGGTGGACAAAAGTATGTTTTTTGGAGCATAAGGATGAAGACATATATACATGCATAGGGATTTGAAATTTGACAATCAATTGTAGATGGATACAAAACACCAACAATTCCACCAACAAATGACAAAGCAATGAAACTCGGTCAGAATAATTCCAAAGCCACAAATGCGCTTTTGAATGGTCTCAGTGAAACGGTATTCACCAAATTTTCACATTGTAAATCCGCTAATAAGATTTGGGACAAGCTTCGAAATATTTATGAAGGATATTCCAAAGTCAAAGCAACAAAGCTTCAAACTTACAGAGGTCAGTTCAAACAACTAAAGCTGAAGGAAGATGAGAATATTGTAGCCTACTTCTTACGATTCGATGAAACAGTGAATGCAATCGTAGTATTGGGAGAAGAAATCGAAGAATCTGTAATTGTTCAAAGGTACTAAGATATCTTCCTATGAGATTTGACCCTAAGATATCAGCACTAGAAGAAAGATCAGATCTAAACTCAATAAGCATGGTCGAACTACATGGAATCTTCATAGCATATGAAATGAGAACTTAACAAGAAAATTCGGATGTAAAAGAAACATCTTTCAGAGCATCCAAAAGATCAGAGCAAAAGGAAAAGCAACAAGAAGAACATAGAAACAACAATGACGTCTGGGAAGATGATGAAGAAGTGGCCAACTTTTTTAAAAGACTGAACAAGGGAACCAATGGTAGGTATAGAGGTAAGATTCATTTAATTTGTTTTAATTGTGATAGTATTGGTCATTTTGCTAACAAATGTCTTCATAAAAAAAAGACAAATGATGAAGGTTACTCAAAAGGAAAACAAACATATAAAGGAAAAAAAACTACAAAGAAAGTTTTCAAGAAAATCTTATGCACCAAAGAAGAAATCTCATCACCAGATGAAGATGAAGTCGGTGACAGTGAGACAGGAAGAGTTCTATTCATGGCAGTAGAAGACTCTGATAAAGAAGACTCCGAAGAAGAATATGAAGAAGTCTAAGAAGAAATTGAAGAGGCAGAAGTTGACTACTGAGAAGAATTGATGTGTGCCATAGAAGTTATCAGAAGAGAAAAGAAGAAAAACAAGAAACTACAAGCGGAACTAGACAAGAAAGAAGACACTTAAGAAATAGAACAAATGATCACAAATTTGAAGGTTCAAATAGAAGAAGATAAAATAATTGAAGAAGCACTCAAAGAACAACTAGAAGAAAAGGACAAGATCATTGGAAATTTGGAAGCAGAGATTGTGACATTAAGAAAGGATATTCAAAATAAAAATATGTAGAATAGCTCAAAAGTTTTGGATGACGTTATCAATAGTAAAAAATCTCATCTTGACAAGTCTGGATTCAGCTACAATCAGACAGAAAATGGATCAATCTCCAAAACAACAGAGCAAAAAACATATCCAAAAAGCTATGCAGAAACAATCAAAGGGGATAGAAAGATTATAGGGACACTCCTCCACCGAGAAGATTGAGATTTCAGAATAAACAACAGACAGATAGACCTCAAGAAGAAGAAGGATTCATAAGAGCACCTCCTTTCAAAAGATCTTCAACTCCCAGGTATCAAACTATATTTTTTGGTTTATGTTATGAATGTAATAATTTTGGACATAAAGCTATGAATTGTTGGGCTAACAGCAGGAACATAAGAAACTTTGAAAGTCATACACAAAAGGGTTATCCAAGAAGGCCTAGTGAAACATAGAGAAGAAGTTACAATAGGTTTGAATCTTTGAGCACTGAAGTGGAATGTTACAAATGTAACAACTTTGGACATATGGCCAAATATTGTAGAATGACAATCCCTCCTAGAGAACCACAATAGAATAACAACAGTCACTGACAGGAACCTCAGAAAAGAACATGGATAAGAAAACATAATCAGTATAACAATGAAGAATGCATACTTTCTCTACAAGATAAGCAGAAGAAACGTGGTTGGTATGTTGACAATGGTTGTTCAAAACACATGACGGGTGATAGAGAGAGGTTTCTTACATTAAGAAAGGAAAGAGATGGATCAGTCTCCTTCGGAAATGATGATTCAACTAAAATCATTAGAAAATACATAGTCAGAATTGGGAACAAGAATACAAAGGCAGAAAATTTTATACTAGTAGAAGATATGAAACATAATCTTCTAACTGTGAGTCAAATGCGTTGCCAATGTCATAAAGTTACTTTCTATTCACAAAAGTGCGAGATAAGAAAAGAAGGTTAAGGAAAATTGATTGCTACAGCTGCAATAACTTCAAACAACGTATATGTGTTAAGTGAAATTGGAAATGAAAAGTGTTGTCTAGGAAAGGAAGATGAAATTTGGCTATGGCATAAAAGAATGGGTCACATACATTTTGATAACTTTTTCAAAGTCAAAAAAAGAGAAGCAGTCAAATAAATTCCCCAGATCACGAAACCAACCAACACTTTATGCAAGCATTGTCAACAAGGAAAGCAAACAAAGACCAGGTTCAAATTAAAGGAATATTCAATGACAAGACCACTGGAAATTGTGCACACTGATCTAGTTTGACCACCTACAACAAAGGGTTTAAAAGGTAAGAAATACTTTATGTTATTAGTTGATGATTATACAAGAATGACTGCAGTTTTCTTTCTTAAGAATAAGTCAGAAGCTTTTGAAAACTTTAAGATCTACAAGGAAATGGTTGAAAATGAAATGTATTCAAAAATAAAATGCTTGAGATCTGATAATGGAGGAGAGTTCAATTCAAATGAATTTATGGACTACTGCAGCAGTCATGGAATAAAAACACAATTCTCCATTTCTAGAACACTTCAACAGAATGGATTTGTTGAAAGAAAGAACAGGACAGTATAGGAAATGGCTTGAACGATGCTAATGGATTCCAAATTGACAGATATATTTTGGACACAAGTAGTGCATACAATAGCTCGCATTAAAAATAGAGTAATGCTCAGAAACGACACTGACAAAACTACTTACAAGCTATGGAAATGAGGGCCAACAAATGTGAAACACTTCAGAGTTTTTGGAAGCAAATGCTACATCAAAAGAGAAGATGGAAGAATGGGAAAGTTTGAATCTTGTGTGGACAAAGTAGTACTTTTTGGTTAATCAAGTACAAGGAAATCATATAAGTGTTACAATATGATATTGAACAAAGTTGTCGAAAGAATCAACGTAACAATTAATGAAACATGCAGACTAGAATCAAAGGAAGAATAAATGAATCAATGGAACAACCTTTTGAAAATGAAGCAGAAGATGAAAAAGAAGTAGAAGAGGAATATGAAGAGAATCCGACAGAAGCAGAAGAGAAATTTCAACAAGTGTCTCCAAAGACACCTAGCAAACGAGTACAGAAGAATCATCCTTTGGATCAGATTATCGGAAACAAAGATGCAGGAGTTGAGACTAGAAGAAGAATCCATTCACCCAAACAAACACACCTAACACTCTTATCTACAATTGAACCAAACTATTTCGAAGAAGCCAATAAGGAGGAATTTTGGAGTAAGGCCATGGATGAAGAATTGGATCAAATAGAGAAAAATGACCCTTGGGAATTGGTTCCAAGACCAAAGAATAAGAATGTGATCGACACAAAATGAGTTTTTAGGAATAAATTGAATTAAGATGGACAGGTTACAAGGAACAAAGCTAGATTGGAATGTAAAGGATATGCACAGATTGAAGGAATAGACTTTGAAGAGACATTGTTCCCACTTGCCAGAATGGAAGCAATTTGTTTGCTTTTAGCTTATGCATGCTCCAAAAATATTAGAGTGTATTAGATCTATGTAAAATAAGCTTTTATGAATGGGGAACTTGAAGAAGAAGTCTACATTGAACAACTAGAATGATTTCAGTTGTCATAGAATGCAGACTATGTGTACAAATCAAAGAAGGCCTTGTATGGTCTAAAACAGGCTCCTAGAGCATGGCACTCTAGACTGGATAAATATTTATAGTAGGAAGGGTTTAGAAAAGGAAGTGCATACAACAATATCTACATCAAGGTAAGTCAAGGTAATATTTTATTAATTGAAGTTTATGTTGATGATATTATTTTTAGTAGTGATTATGACAGGTTATGCTGGAAATTTGCAAAGGATATGCAGAATGAATTCGAAATGTCATTACTTGGAGAACTATCCTTCTTTCTGGGACTTCAGATACATCAAAGAAACCAAGGAATTTTTATTTCTCAAACCAAGTATATCAGAGAAATGTTAAAGAGGTTCGGAATGAAAGATTGCAAACTAATTATCACTCCCATGCAAACCAACTGCAAGTTAAGCAAAAATGATGATTCAAAGTCTACAAATTAAAGGAAATATAGGTCAATGACTGGCAGCCTACTATATGTGACAACATCTAGGCCATATGTAATGCAGGCAGTTGGATAGGTGGCATGATTTCAAGAAGCACCAAAGGAATCACATGTATTAGCAGTGAAGAGAATTTTCAAATATCTCAAAGGAACATAAGAGTTTGGATTATGGTATCCAAAAGGAAAGGATCTATCTCTTATTGCCTACACAGATGCATATTGGGTAGGTTGTATTGATGACCGACGAAGCACCAATGGAGTAGCATTCTACTTGGGTGAGTGTTTAGTATCATAGCTAAGCAAGAAACAATCATCAATATCTTTATCTATAGCCGAGGCAGAGTATATTGCAGCAAAAACATGTTGTACACAGGTTCTTTGGATGAAACAAACTTTAACAGATATACAGGTTGAGTATGATGAGCCCATTCCAATCTATTGTGATAATACAAGTGCCATCAATATCTCAAAGAATCCACTGATGTACTCCAAGACAAAGCACATTCCAATCAACTATCACTTTCTACAGGAAGAAGTTGCAGAAAAGAACATCAGAGTTGAGTATGTGGGCACAAAAGAACGAGTGGCAGACATTTTTACAAAACCACTTCCATGGGAAGCCTTTGAGTATCTTCACCAGAGACTCGGATTTATTTCCACTACAAAATGAATGATTTTGAATGCTTATCTTATATGTCTTAGATGTACACGAGGAAGTACCATAAACATGATAGTTTAGTCAAGGGGAGAAGCTCTGAATGGAAAGATACCTTTTCCATTGATGACAAAGAGGGAGAGATTCATCAGATGCAGAGGACAGAGGCATCATTTCAGGGGGAGAAATGGTCACAGAGATGTAGAGAACAGAGGCATGTTTCTAGGGGGAGCATGAGTGATATGACTTCAATATTGCATGACATAATTTCAGTTTTTCATCAGAGTGTTGCCATCAATTCCAAAAGGGGAGATTGTTGATTAAGGTTGGTTGTCATTGATGTCAACCCTTGAACAAAGCCCGGTAGCACAAAGGTTTGGGTAATGGAACCAAGGTTGCTTGATGTAAAGATGACTCATTATTGTATTGTCATGGATGATAATAAGTAGAAATCGATGAACTCCAAAGTGGTTCCCTTATGGTGAAATCCCTCATGGGAAGATGCTTTGTAGATTGAGTTATTCTAGAAGTATGGTTAGATAATCCATGCTTATTTGTGTAATAATGAGATGAAGGTAAGTGATTTTTTTAGTGAAAATACCCTATATGGATAATGTTTTTCATGCGATTTCCGGTGGTATGTGGAACATCACATAACTCCTCACGGTTAGAGAGTTATGACCATGAAAAGTTGGAGAACCCAGGTTTGGGTAATGGGCCCAAGTTTGTTTGATGGATAATGGTATGATTTTTGATATATTTGTAGGTAATACTATTCTATATGGATGTTACATTTCATTTCATTTCTTGTGGTATGTGGAACGTCACATAACTCCTCACGGTTTGAGAGTTATGGACTTACGAAGTTGGAGGACTCTCATATGTCATCTAGAAGCCCCAAAAGGACAAAGTAGTCAAAGTGGTTTAAGAGATTTTAGAAGGTAATTAATAAAGTGAAGTGGTGAGTGTAATATGAGTGAATTATGCCACTCGAGCGCATGTCGTAGGGAAAAAGGGAGAAATTTGCGCAGCTGGGATTTGCTGGCAGTCGAATGACTAAAGGAGTTAAGGATACCAACGCTAGTGGAGAGTGATGCGCCAAGGATTAAGGGATGCAGAGGCCTCAAGCTCCAATTTTGGGCATTTTAATGCTCAATACGCAGGGTTTCTTATGCATAATAATAACACAACATTGAGGCGAACTTCGCTGAGCATGGAGGATTTAATTTTGTTGAGGAAATAAAAATGAATTGCTGGTAAAATGTAGCAAACACCAAGTGGAAAAAGGGAGGATGCGCGGTTGGTTTCCCATTCATTGGAAAATAGTAGCACAACATATTAAATGCTGGCTCAAATAGACAGCTTGCATTCATGATCTCCTTGAAGTTTCAACCATCTCTAGCAATTGAATTCTACAAAAATTAAGTCCAGAGAAGGTTGTTTTTGCCATTATTATTTATTTTACTCGTCCTAAACTATATCAACTGGACTAGCTAAACTTAAAAAAAATGGACGTATGAGATGGGGGAAAACGTAAGGAGGAATTGCCTTGTGCAGTTTTAGTGGTATGTACAGAATGGGGTGAAACAACTGTAGATCCCATGGTACACGTGCCTCCTTCCTGCCCCTTCTTTACTTAATGATGTTGGAATGATGCTAGCTTGGGATTGGGAAGTCCTTTAAGGAAAGAAAGAAAGAAGAGGCGATAGCTAGGGAAGGAGATACCCAATAGCTGGGCAAGCAATTAAGACAACAAAACACAGAAAAGGATAAGTACGGAATGAATTTCCTAGAACAAGGGAAACGCAATGAATGTCGAAGATACTGTGGGTCATTTCCCCCAAATTATGGCCCAATGTATTGCAAGAGAAAAAAAAGTCGAGAAGGCTTGCCCACCAAAGTTCTGGAAAGGATAGTCGATCTGGAAAACTTGTAGCTACAATTGGAACCATGTTTTAAGTGAATACAATAATTAATTCTTGGTTTAATTTGTTAATAAGTAAACAAGGTAAATAAATTCATTACAAAATGAGAAAGATATGATATTAGTAGTAATCCATTTTGTGATAGAATTCTTAAGTCTCCTACCAATAATAAGTTATTTTAATACAAAACTAGATACGCACTTAACTTAGTAAATTTGTGTTACAAAAGTTTATGATATGATTATAAATATCTCAGTGTTGAATAGGATAAATTAAGTCCAACAATTTGTCCAACAATTTTTCCCATAATTTTTATAATGGTTGGCCATTACAACCAAGCTTAAGACAATCCTAGCGACATGGAATACATTCGATACCAGTGGTTTTAGTACATCTTTGGTGAAGTCGAAAACCATACATATATAACCGATCATGTCACAATTCATGTGCAAAGAGAAGGAAATCGATAACCGTGTTTTATATATTTGCGGGAAAGAAAACCATACACTTATAACAAAACCATTTCACGATTCATGCACAAAGAGAATACAATCGATAACAATGTTTTATATATTTGCGGGAAAGAAAACCATACACTTTTAACCAAACCATTTTACAATTAATGCGCAAATAGAATACCTTTACCGAAGAAGATATGCTTGGAAATGATCTTCGACATCTGTTGATATGGGTGTGCTCCCACTTGCTAACCATCAAGACCAAACCGGTACCTCCTAGCCAATGCTAGGGGTACTCTTCTCCCCCCCAAGCCCCTCGAGCCGCAAAGGGGCCACGCACACAAACCAGAGAAAATATAGCTCCCATCTCATCTCACAAGGTCGAGCTACCACTCTCTAATCAAGCTGGGCATCCCAACTCCCACAAGAAAAATCAGTCAAGAAAAATATCGACAATGTAACCTTACGCCTACCAGATGTGATCCATACTCCTCTTCTTCCATTCCTTTTATAGATTTTTCTTTGTGAGTAGTTTCCAAAACCCTCATTAAATTCTTTTTATTAAATTTATTTAGGATAAACCTCCCCTGTATACATGTCAAGTGATCCCTTAGTTGTACCAGAAATTAATTTAAATGGACAATTTCCCTCACCTAGCTAAAAGCGTTCCTAAAAATGCTCCTCGATGACCCTTTATTCCCTTACATTCCTTTAAATGAATGATACCTTTCTTAAAGCCTGGTTGAGGTAGAAATTAGAAAGTTCTCTAGGCTAGATTCCCTTCTATGTTCCACATTCCTTTTGTATTAAAGTTTTCCCTTTTTGGTCCTAGTTCTAAATTAGCAGGTTTGTACTTGGCAAATTTTTAATCTTTTTAAATAATTTAACCCTTCAAAAATTTCTCTTTTTAATTTAAATTTTCACCTGCAATTTTCTTCATGCCCCCTTTTATTACTTTCTTAATTAAATTTGAGTTCTCAATACCTATTTAGACCTAGGATTAAATTCCTTAGGCTCAACATGAATTATTGTTAAGGGAATTATTATTATTATTAATCTGTACTCATGCAACGTTCATTTTAAGGCTGACCAAGTCCTAAGGAGATGTACTTTTCTAGGTACTAGGTTCATCAACTCACCAGTGTAAGAATCATGACATGCCCTTCAATATGCACTACGTGCTCCAAGGGTGCCACTCACCTGCACTTGTGCTTCATTTAAGCAATGTTCCCTTCAAGACACACCACGTGCTCCAAGGGTTCCACTCGCCTTTTGACTGATTTTGGTAGACGTCAAACCCCTGGAGTCAATACTATGTCAGGTGACCTTGTGGGAGACTAAGGGCCTCTAAGGAATAAGGACCCTGCCTTATTGCGAGCCCTTTAGAATCATCTTGAACGACTGTCACAGTCTTCCCTCATGGCATCGTGGATCTATCGAACTAGGTAATCATTAACCTACAATTTGAGCCATGGCGGGTGTGCTAGTAGGTTGTGGCAGGGTTTCTGCCACACCTCTCCCTCAATATATATGGTCGGCGTGCCTGACCCGTCTAATCCAAATGTCATTCCGATTAGCAAGCTATCGTCATCCTACATCCATCAACAAACATGTCAGCGCTCCATAAACAACATCATATTATATCAGTTATATGTCACATATGCAATAACATAAATATGCAAACCATAAACAATCCACCCCTTGACTCGATCCAATGTCCAAGGAGGTCCATCGATGTTGTCGACATCCTCAACCTATCAAGAGTCCTGTACACTCAGTAGAAACTAGTCAACAACACCTATCTATACATAATAACCTAACGTAACATCATAAATCACAATCTCTTCATCATAATCCATAAGCAAAGCAATCACCCATATAATGAACCAGATCACTTGTATGCATGTGTCCTTAAAGCATAAGTCACATAAGAATTGTGTGCAAAAGCGAGATGTTACAATACCAAAAGGATAACTATTGATCTTTCCTTGGAACAAATGGGATATATTAAGTTATATCCCAAGCGAAATTGATATTATATTTATGGTTGAAACTTGGGAGCATGAAGAATATAAGGTCAATAACATAGAATAATTTATATTATGGCCAGCATTGAACAAGAAATCCTCACATGGAGGGGTTGGAGGAATAGTTTGTTACATAAGAACAAATATCTCTCCTCACATTCGTCGAGTCACAAAAATTTTAGATATTAATGTTAAGAACATGTATATATCAATCTGTTATTTCTCACTTATTAATTCTACCTTTTATACAAAAACCAATCTAGATATAAATTGTCCCTATAAAATCTTAGAATGAGATATTTATAGTTTAAGAAATGAAGGTAGTATCCTCCTGTTAGGAGAATTTAATTCTATAAATGCAACTAATAAATCTATTATATTAATAAATGATTCCAACCATAATCCTCTATGTCTAGAAAGGGACCTTTTCTTAGCTAATAGATACGAGATAAATTTAGAAGACTTGATCGAGAATTTGTGTGGTACCAAACTAATCAAGTTTTACATTTCTCAACATATAATAATTTGCAATGCTCTAATGAAGTGGCCAAAATCTAATTGAATGAATTGTATCCATGGGTTGGGGGTTGGGTATTAATGTTGTGGATAATGTGATTTAAGATATCCTTTCTTTCAAGAACATAGTAAACTTTGACATTTCAAATGACCATGAGCCTGAATCTGATCATAGACCTTTAAACCTAACTCTGAACGTTTTCCTGCATGAAAACCAGCTTGAACATAACTCGGATAACCAAAGACACATTTTTTTTTAGAAAAGTAAAGTTGATATATTCTTAAAGGACTTAAACACTAAATTAAATATTATATCCTCTATCAAAGTGTTGTGTAAAAAGAAGTTTAGAATTTCCAACCCTTGGTATGATAACTAGTGTAAGCTTGCTAGAAAATCCATTAGGGTTAACTCTAATGAGTTTTTAAATTATGATAAGATTAATAGATACAAATCCCTAATGAAAAGGACAAAAGGGCACTACAT
Source organism: Picea engelmannii (assembly GCA_009831015.1). Taxonomy (NCBI): domain Eukaryota; kingdom Viridiplantae; phylum Streptophyta; class Pinopsida; order Pinales; family Pinaceae; genus Picea; species Picea engelmannii. The sequence continues at coordinate 167,596 of ML782093.1, read as the reverse complement.
AAATAAAAAGAAAGAGAATTTTTCACACCTATCTAAGTTAGATCCAACAAAATTTTGGAAGAAAATTTTAACTCTTAAAACTAAGGAAAATGATATAATTTCCCCGACAAACTGGAATTTCTCCCTTAAAAATATTTACAAATCCTGTAATGTCCTATACAACATTCCAAATGTTTCTACATAAGATGAAGTTTTTTGTATAGAAGACATAAAGTTTTGGGTTAAGCGACTTTCAAACGGGAAAGATAAGGACATCGAAGGCTACCAAGTTGAAATATTAAAAATTGGAGGGCCTGTTGTGTTCCCTCATATACACAATCTCTTTAATTTAGTGTTGAAGAAGGGATTCCCTAAACCTTGGACTGAAAGTTTGATTGTACCTATTTTTAAAAGTGGGGATAAAATAAATCCCCCTAATTATGGGACCATTATGATTATCCCCATTTTATCCAAGTTGTATCGAAGTATTTTGGAAAAGAAGGTAACCATATGGAAATAAATCCATAGAAAAAAGAACTAAAGGCTAGGTTAGTTTTAGAGGTTATCATTCAACGCAGGACTGCCTTGTCATGCTTAGGATAATTGTAGAGCAATGTCACAATAATAAAACCAATATCATTTATTGTTTCATTGATTTTAGGAAACCTTTTGACCAAGGATAATTTTAAGGATGTAAATTTACCTTAAAATATAGAAACCGTAGTGAATATTACTAGTTCTTAATATGCAAAATGTAAAATGTTTGGCGATATTTTTGAAAAAATATTCAATTTTATAAGGATTTTATATAGTTTCTATAATGTTTTGGTTATTTGAAGGTAAAATAATTTTATTCTTTATAATTTGGGGGAATCATTTTTAGAAAAAATGGGAATTTGCAAATCGTTTTTTGGAAAAAACATGGAAAATTAGTCCATGGGAAAAATTTAGCCCCTAAAATTTTCCATGTTTTTGAAATTGTGCCTAGGAACAACCTTTGGAATAGGTAAGAAGAGAAAAACATTCCCTCCAGGATAAGAGATGTTGTGGTAAGGTTGTATGAGAATGTTATTTACAAGTTTAGGAGCATTGAGGGTTGGTCAAAAGAAATTAATCAAAATATAGGATTCAAGCAAGGTTTCCCCCTATCCCCTACCCTTTTTTGAATTTACATTGACAAGTTGGAAGATTTTATAGAAGTTGCATGTTGGTTTGGACAAAATCTTGCTAGTATATTCATCATCCATATTCTCTATGTTGATTATATTGTTCTTATGGAAAGGAATTCCTATGACCACGGTAAGCATCTTAGCATCCTCAAGGACTTTTTCTCTAGTGTAGGAATGACTATGAACACTGACAAAATGAAGGTTATGATAATTAAATCCAACAAGATCAGCTATGATATTTTTCTGTTTTCTCATGCCAAAGTTTTCTCAAGTCATCGCTATGAGCAATAAAAACTGATGAAAAAGATGATGACCCAAAGTTGTCAAACTTGTACAACCTGTTAATATCATCAGCAATTACAGTTGCAAGAACATGATTAGGATCTTTTAGATCCTTGATTACAACTTGTTGAGGTGAAAACTCTACGATTTTAACTTCACCTGAATGAGTGATTTGATATACTGATAGAAGGTTACAAGAAAGATTTGGAACACATAATACATCATTGAAATGGTGATTTTCTAATTGTATTGTTCCAGATCCTTCAACACTAAGAGATCTATCATCACCAACAAATATTTTCTTGGTGTTACATTCATTTAGAGTAGAAAATATGTCTCTATCCTTAGCCATATGATAAGATGCTCTAGAATCAATAAACCACTTATCAAAAGTAGAAGTAGAAGGTGTATTCAAGGAGAAACCATAAGCAAAAAGTGCATGTCCATGAGAAGAAGAAGAAGTAGTAGAATCAATATTGATGTTGTACTTCTTCATCGCTGCTTCTAAAGCTGCCATCTTCTTGAAACATTTGGAATCATGATGACCATCTTTATCACAAAAGTTGCAATGTCTGTTAGTATTATTATTTTTATATTTTTCTCATTTGTCTCCATTAGGAGCAAAAGTTGTCTGAGTGGGTTTGGGACCCTTATATTTCTTGTTGTTGTGGCGAGGATGTTGCTTCTTGGGGTTCTTGGGTTTATCTTTTTTATGGATAACTAAGGCTTTGTTGGAGGTACCTGCAGTGCTGATCACCCCAAGTTGTACTAGTTTATCTTGCTCTCTAATCAAAGAATCACAAAAGTTCTCAAGAGTGGGTTTTTGATAAGATGCACCTACAACCTCTTGTATGGAATAAAAGGTAGATACAAACACAAAATATGCACTACCTAGCTTAGAAAGAATAAGATAGATGCAACAATATTCGTCTATCTTTATATTACATTTTTCACATAAAGTTATGAGTGTTTTAAACATAGATAGATAGTCTTCAATGCAAGAAAAATCACTCGGACTCAAAGTTAATACTTGATTTTCTAACTATTGTGCTCGAATAATATTGTGTTTACCAAACACAAATTCAATCGTTTCCCAAGCTTCTTTGGGTTTATCAATTGATTGAAGGTGGAACCTTAAATCAGAAGAGATGGACATTTTGATTAATCCACGTGCTTTGTCATTCCTATTATTCCAATTCGATTTCTTATCAGCATCAGTGGGTTTTGTTTCCTTTCCCAAGGTAATTTGGTACAAGCCTTTACTTCTTAATAAATCCTCCATATGGGATTTCCATTGCAAGTAGTTGGTGTTGGTAAGTAAAAGATTACTTGTAGAATCCATATTAAATATGTAGATAATACTAATTTAAAAAATTAAACTGATGATCTGAATGGAAAGATCTTGAAAAGTTGTGCGGTTTAAAAAAAAACAACATTGAAAACGAACTTCGGATGTGAGAGTTATGCGATTTTTAAAAAAGGCATAAACGGTAACCAAAAGACCACGTGGTAGTGTAAGTTGCTTTATGAAGTGACCCACTTTTATAAAGAGAAGTGGGGCTCACTTTTACAAAGAAAAGGTTGCATGCAAAATAAATAACTCTAAAATAAAATATTAAAGCTACTTATAGTGATTCACTTTTATACTTGAAGTGAAATACACTTTACAATTTTAGCATGAACTTTTTCAAAAAAAGTAACAAAAGAGAGACTTGAACTCAAGACCTCTTACTTAATAAGGCAACTTTTAACCAAATTCTCTAGCAAAACATATTGTAATGTTTAGAAGGAGGATTGGGGGTGTTGTTGTTGTTGTTGTGGAAGATGACCTTGGCGAGCGTGCTAAAAAAAAACTCTTTTCACACAAGAAAAAAAATTTGCTTCTCGATGACAACAAGGGTTAGATTTCGGTTAGTTTACCCGGAAGATGCACCTTTTCCTATCTGTTTCTGATTTTTAGAGATCACACAGGGCGCGGGGCAGAGAGCATACGCATATATAAAAGAGTAGCAACCTGGAAATAAAAAATACAAAACCAAAATAAAACCAAAATACTTCTCTGCAAAAAATTTAAAAAATGCGTATTCAAACTTTATACCTCCGGATCTAACTGTAATGGTCGTATCTTGGGAAAACAGAAACCTTTTCGAGTGAAACGAAAAGTGTTCCTAAATGAAACGAGTGCTTCAGATGCAATGAAATAGTCATCTCAGCCCATTAATGTACAAAAATTATAGAAAATGGAGATGAGGGAACCCGGCTTCACGATCTCGATCTACAACAGGAGCGGATCTTCAAACAGGCTCTGATACCATGTTCGACAACATAGGTATTTCAAAAGAGGATGATCACCTTCAGTAACCACTCACATAACTAGATCAAAGATCAACACACCAAAGTTTTCACATGGTAAAACCCCTACGAGGAAACATCCACGACCCTAGCCAACGCGGTCACTTGGAGCAGTTTATTAATGCAAAGAAAAAGATTACAGAGAGATTTTACAATAGAGTTTCTCACAATAGATCATCAACAAATGACCCTCCATTCTCTTTAAATAGAGATCATGGACCAGTCGGGTGTTAAGCCACGGATTAATGGCCGTTAATATCGAGGAGAGTATGAACCGTCAGATCACTCTATGTCGGAAACATATCGTGACCGTCGGATTTTCTAACCACAAATGCATACTAATTCATACTAAAGAAACACACTAGAAAACACACTTTTACCTAATGACACAATAGAACAAGTAGATCTTAACTAACTCCTAAGTGTCTAAATATCCTAACAAATAACTCTTATTGTTCTCTTCTTGGAATGAGCTATGAATGTGTTCACTATAATAAGTTGTTTTTATTGAACATCTATCAGCCATATTCTATAAAACAAAATACAAGAATCATTAGATATTAAAACTACAATTTGTTTTAAAAAATAAGATTAATATAATCATCAATGTTTTATAAATTAAAAGAAGCACTAGTGCCTCATTACAGTTTATTTTGCACAGCTGAACATGTAGACAACGTTATTCTTATTTTAATATGTACAATGTTATTGATAGGAACATGCTCACTGTGTGATTTTCTTATATAGTGCACAACGCAAACCACAAAAGATTTTTAAAAATAAAACTGACAATCACAGGGTTTGGGATCTAATGCAATGAGCAATCTCATTGCAACAGATACCAAATGTCCCATATACAAGTAAAGAAACCATTTTATATTTTTTATAATGCTTTCAATATAGAATGTAACTATGAACCCCTTTTATTTTTTTGATAATGCACTCAAATTTGTTTGAATCCAATAAGGAAAAGATTGATATGATGAATAGAATAAAATTACATACCTGAAATTTCTTCTCTGCAATTTGTATGTAAAATTTTCTTTTCAAAACAATCTACCCACTCCAAAGAGTTTCTCTTAAATCTCTTTCGCACAAATCTCCCCTCTAAATTTTGGCAAAAGAATGAAATATTGATTAGGGTTTTCATTTATAAACACAAACATTTTGAAAATATAAAAGTCTCACTCTTTTTTTTGTTTTATATTTCGGCATATTGATTCGGTTTGGAAATAATTATTTATTTGACACTTTAGCCTTGCGCCCAACAGTAAGATGCACTATTTCATTTTTGTACTAGAACACACTAGAGATGTATTGGTTTCTAAGAGCACCGTGGAAGGTTTATGGTTTTTAATATATTTTTTTTTGTTTAAAAATAAATTGTTCTAACCTATCCTGGTCTGTTCATTATACGTAAATTGGTGTGCTTTATTATTGAGGAGTACCGCGATGCATTTTATTTTTTATAAAAATAAAAATAAAATGATATTTAGTATTTTATATTAAGAGCATTTATCAGTGTGTTTTGTTTTTTAAGCACTGGTATGCATGATCAACGTAGGAGCACTAGTGCGCACGATTGACTTAGTATTATCGATGTACATGGGTGTTAAAACATATGCAAAAACCTTCTTCCACCCACCTTAACTTGACTGACCACATCGGTGCACCTAAGTCGATTTAGGGTGCATCGGTGCAATCGACTAAAATAGGCACACTTGTGCTAAAACCTTCGGTCACCTACCTTCACTAACAACCTCTGCTATAAACAGAGAAGGGATAAGTTTTTCATGGAGGTTATGTAGAAACCTCTACAAAAAGGTGGTCTCCTTGTAGATAAAATATCTCTTTATTTTGACTAGCATTAAAAAGAGAATCAATATTGTTAAAATTAGAACTAATTCTCATGAGATACATAGTGAGACTATGATCTAGGTGGATATCGGTGGCCAGCCACCTATTCCAACTGGCTCAAATATAGTTTTTATCTAGGCGGTTTTTTTCCAGATTTTGGGTCCTAAACTTCTGGGGTCGTTTTGAGGCCCTAAACAACATTTTTTGGGCTCGCCATAGTCACACTATAAACATAGTCAAAGTGTGATGGTGACATGTGTACTCCTCGAATAGACCTTTCCAAAGGGCTATCATGCGCTTAAAACGAAGATCGTATGCAAAATTTATGACCTCGGGAAGTTGATGTACCAACTTACCCCATCTGGGCCCACATGACTTTTGGCGCTTCATCTCCTAGGGTTAGGTTTTTGGATGTCTAGGGTTTTTTTATTACTTCTTGATGCTAAAAAGGTGCAGAGGCCTCATTTTGATGTGCTTAGGAGAATTCACATAGCTACCACATCTCTTCTCAAAGACTATCTACCACCATCCGAGCAAGATTGTTTCATTATGCATTTTACAGTTTCAACATATTTCTTTATTGAATAGAAGTTAAATTTCAATGTATCTATGTTATTTTTCATTGTATCTCTATGTTAATTCTATAGATATATGTTTCATTTCGTTCCACTCATAAATTTAGATCACTGGTATCAAAGCGTTCTGCTCTTCATTTGTTCTTTGTGCATGTCCCTAATGAGGTCAAGGTATAAATGGTTGGGACTCGAACCAGTTGAGCCTTTGTAAGATCATCCTTTATGAACTCGAAGACCACCCATGGGGGAAGAAGAGAGAGACGATGGCGTATGATATCCCTTTAAATTTTTGCTCGAGGAAGCCCTCACGCTATAGAGGAACAAGATGATGGATACTTTTTTGCAAATCCTTTGATGACTTCCAAAAGATGACACATCTTCCTTGAGCAGAGGCACTGCCCCCTTCAAGGTATATATCAATTTTTATATTCCTATATTTGAAGGTCAAATAGATGAGGATGTTGTAGACAAATGGTTAAACCTTCTAGAAGTGTATTTTTATGTCCATAACTTCTCTAACATAGAAAATATTACATTTTTGTTCCTTGAGGGCATCCCCCGTGTCAAAGATTGGTGGGAGACTTTTTGTGAGAAAAAGGAAACAAAGGAATCTCCATTATTTGTAGTCTCACCCACTTGGAGTTCTTTTAGGGATGTTATTAAAGAAAAATATTGCCCCGTTGGAAGTTATGAAGACTTATATACAAGATCGACAACACTGCAGTAGGAAAGGGACCAGAAAGTGATAAAATTCACTAATGTCTTCCATACCTTGCGCACCAATATGGGTATCAAAGACTCTGAGAAACATCTGGTGCTCAAGTACCACAATGGTATGCATATATACATATAGACATAAATGGAGTTTTTTGACATCATGTCCTTGGGCGCGACCTATCGATATGATGTCAAAATTGAACAAAAGCTTAAACAAAAGACGCGGTAGTTTGGGTCTGTGAACCCATGATAGAAAAAGAAGGGAAAAGGCAGCCCCATCCCATAGAAAAAAGGGCAGAGAATGGATGGACATCCTGAGGAAAATCGGTGTAAGCCATAAATAAAGAAGGACAATGCAAATATAAAGAAAGACACTGGGAAGTGGTGCGAGTTCCATAAGATCACTTGACATAACAATGTTAAATGTCGCTCAAAGAAGTCATTGGGGGCTGAGGTGAAAGCCTCTGAATCATATGTGGGTTCTGACTCTGAGTCTAGAAAAATGGAGATTGATTAATGACCCAGAACCCAGTGCCATTGTTGCTACCACTAAGATCTATCCCAATGAACCTAATCAACCAGAGGAAGGTGAGTGCCTATGTAATTCATAGATGTGGGTGAAGGGTACTCTGTTGTACTTCATCATTGATAGTGGTATCTAGAAGAACCTCATCTCAGTGGAGTTCATCAAGCGGTTATCTCTACTGACAACACCGCACTCATAACCGTACACCATCGGATGGCTCCATTAAGGGAGTCATCTTTGCGTCAGCCAATAGTGTTGCTTTCCCTATGACATCAAGCCCTTCAAAGATGAGGTATTGTGTGATGCCACCCCCATTGAATTTTGTGATGTTCTTTTGGGCCATCTTTATTTATGGAAACATCATGATGTATATGAGTCTACACCTCATAGTGTTATTATTACCTTGGACATGAAATTGTACATGATACCCAAAGTAGTCCCACCTACTATCGTTTCCTTAATCTTTTCCAAGAAATGTAGGAAGGTCATCTCTCAAACCGGGAAGTTTGTCTTCTTCATGATTCATGCTCAAAGTAGGTGGAAGGTTGCAGCCACATCCATGGCCTTCGTGGAAGGTCTCTCCACATAGCACACACAAGTGGATAAGGTCATGGAAGAATACAAAGATATCTTCTCCTCACCCACTACGGTACCTCTGCATTTTTAGGTCAGGAATTCAATCGATCTGACCCCCAGTGCACTGCTACCCAATGGGCCAGTCCATCATTGTTCTCTGTCAGAAAATGAGGAAATCAAGCGCCAGATCCAAGAGATACTCGAAAAGGGGCACATTTGACCAAGATCATCACCTTGTGGAAGCCCAATCGTTCTTGTCCAGAAGAAAGACAAGGCCTAGTGACTTTGCATTGATTATCGGACCCAAAATAAAATCAGAGTCAAGAATCGATACCCAATTCCCCGAATTGACGATCTCCTTGAGCAAGTAAATAGGGCCAAATACTTCAGTAAGAATTATTTGAAATATGGATACCACCAGGTCCCAATAGAGAATACTGATGTATGGAAGAATTCCTTCGAGTCCAAAGAAGGTCTTTTTGAATGGTTGGTCATGCCCTTTGTCTTGACAAATTCCCCAACAAATTTCATGAGGATGATGGATGATATCTTATGGCCTTCCACCAATTCTTTTGTGGTGGTGTCTTTGGATGACATCCTCATATTCAACAAGAGTTGGGTGGAACACTTGTATCATATTCAATAGGTTTTTCACACTCTACGATAGCACAAGCTATATGAAAATTTGGAAAAATGCTCATTCGGCATGAACATGGTCTAGTACCTAGGATACACTGTTGATGAGGATGGGGTGCATGAAAATTGAGCCAAGATCCAGGTCATTCATGACTGACTAGCCCCGACCACACTCATTGACCTTTAGAGCTTCTTAGGCCTTGCCAATTTCTATCGTAGATTCATGTTGGATTCTCCCATATTGCATGGGCCCTTAGCCAAGTGACCAGGGGTGGTGGAAAGGAAAATTTCATGTGGGTCCAGTCGCAACAGAAAGTGTTCAATTATTTGAAGAATCGCTTGTGCTCAGCTGTAGTGATCTCATTCCTCGACCTGCAACAACCTTTTGAGATTCAGACAGATGCTCAAGACTATGTTGTGGGTGCATTTCTCACTCAGCACGAACATCCCATGGCCTATCTGTAATGTCCCTTTCCAAATAGGAGCTCCAGAGAGGAGGCTTAATGGTCTAAACCGCCATGTTAGATTATAGCCAGGGCCAAAGAGGGGTAAACAGGGTTACTATAGGTCACTCCAGTCACAAGTGTTATATTCGGAATGTGTCATTGAGCTAAAAAGGGTTAAAAGCGCTTTTAAGTCATTATGAGCTAAAAATAGAAGTCAACGGTGAATTAGGGTTTCAATAGTGATTTAGGGTTTTGGAAGTCAACAGTGAATTAGGGTTTCATCATGATTTAGGGTTTTGGAAGTCAACAGTGAATTAGGGTTTCATCATGATTTAGGGTTTTGGAAAGTTATAAAGGAAGGGTCATCGACCTAATTCATCATTATGCAGATTATGACTTGTCATTGAGGAGAAGAGGAGCATCTCAGGAGAGATAGTTCAGTGTATTCTAGGAGGAAGAGACCAATTGGCTGATTTTGGTGTTGAAAGACACACCCTAGTCACCGGGAAGATCATCCAGGTCTTCCATCATTCTTCATTGATTCTGCATTTCTCCCATATTCCGGGTATTATCTTTTAGTTGCTTATTTGTATTCCGGCTAAGATCCTTTGTCTGTTGATCTAGTCGAGTATTGTCAGTTTATTCAGTCGCATTCGACCATTTTGTAATTCAAAGAGATATCATAATACAAACTTTGTAGTCCTTTGTCACGTTTATTATTTGTATGATATTTATATGTTGTAAACCTTTGATCCTACACACACATTAGCAACATTTCCTACACTAGCCAAGTCAGGAACATTACAGTGGTATTAGAGCTTTAGTCCTGCCAGCCTATGACTAAAGACAATGAGTGCAGCAGAAGACCCAGAGGGTCATGAACACGTAGGTGACGAATATGTCACTTACAACAGGAATCAGGAAAGAAGGCATAGGCCTTATTTTCCCCCTTTTCCTCCTAGCTCAGAGGAAGAGGAAGAGGCACACAGAGAAGCAAAGAGAAGGGCAGACCGTGAGGCTGAGTGCGAGGCAGAGAGGATGTTAGGAGACATATATGAGTGACTAGAGGACAGTGGCAAGGCCCCCGTAGATCCAGAGACAGCTTTCATGTAGGTTATCAATGATATGTTAGCTAGTCAACGGACCATGTCTCAGTCCTTAGCACAGGTGGTTGATAGATTGGCTAGAGTGGGCACCCCAGATACACAAGTCCCACATGCAACACAGGGGAACTCGGGAATAGGAAGTACACCCCAGTCACCCTCTCACACATACACCTCTGTGAGTAGGATTCCCAGACCCTTGTTTCCCAGTTTCCAAAGGGCACCCCCGGTAGCAACACCGCCACCAATAGCACAGAGGCCACCCACTCATGCCGATGACATTGCAGAGTATAGGATGGAGTACGCAACATTGGGTCATGACTTCCATCAGGACATGACCTTAGTCGAGTATTGTGGACTCAGACTTAGGAACCACCCCAGAGAGCCACAGAGGGGAGGACCACAACAACAGTAGGGGCATAACCTCGATTTCATCTGAAAAGTTGGGAAACTCACCATATCTTCTTTCAACGGATCATCCAAATACACTGCCAGAGCTTGGGTACAGAAGCTAGACATATATTACAAGCTCAACCAGATGACCGAGATAGAGGCCATCAGTTTCACGACCTTACACTTCGAGGGTGAGGCACATGAGTGGTGGTATCATGGATTGGTGACAGTGGGCCACAGTCGCATCACCTCCTATAGGGAGTTTACAGATAGGCTCATGGACAGGTTTGACAGGAAGGATCCTGAGATACACTTCAGGGATCTAGCCCAGTTGAGACAAACTGGCACAGGAGAGGCATTCATCACAGAGTTTCAGCGGGTAGTCGTGGCAGTAATAGATATATCAGAGCCCAGGCTAATCATGCTATTCACAGAAGGACTCACAGAGCCTTTGAGAGGATGGGTGAAGGCATATAGGCCTCCCACTTTGCAGGATTCCATCCTTCGCACTCGAGATCTGGCAGACTTAGTGCCAAAGACTAAAAATTTCTCCAAACCATTTGTTCCCTAGAGGGATCGAGACAGGAAGCCATTCCATAGAGAATGGAAGGGAAAGGAGAAGTTGGATGATGAGACTAGGCAAGAGCTTATGAGGAAGAATCTTTTCTTCAGCTGCAGAGATCCTTGGGTCCTAGGCCATAGGTGAATGGGCAAGGGAGAGATTCATTATATTGAGGTAGCAACAGACAGCGTGGACAGTGAGGAGGAGGAGGAAGACAGTGGATCCACTATTTCAGAGGAGTCAGCGCCTGCAGAGGAGAAGCCTCCCCATAGACCATCGACACTGGTAGGAGTCCATCCTCCAGTAGTCCCACAACTGCCAGAGCAGGCTAATAGGAGGAAACCAACAAAGGGAGGAGTCATAGCAACCCTTTATGGTGTTTCGAGGTATGATACCCTCTGTATCAGAGGGATTATTCAGGGGCAATGAGAAATTTCCCTGATAGATGGTGGGGCCACCAACAACTTCATCGACGCTTCACTAGTATCGAGACAGGCACTTTAGACAGAGAAGTTTGAGGGGTTTGATGTTGTGATAGCAGATGGCCACACAGTGGAGTGTAGACAGAGTTCCAAGCTTAGAGATGAAGTTAGGCAACTACACAGTGAGAGACACATTTTATGTGGTTGACCTATCGAACACAAATATGGTGTTAGGAGTTCAATGGATGATTACCTTGGGAAAAATCAGTACCAACTACCAAAACTTGGAAATGGGATTCAGAGATCAGGATGGGAAGAAGGTTGTTCTAAGAGGTATGTCGATAGGAGCACCCAAGACAATTTCACTGAAGAGCATGGAGAGGATATTCAGACATGGGGAGGTAGCATATTCCACAGAATGCTTGATCACTACTCAGAAGGATTCAAAAGGTCGACAACAATACCATACAGAGATCAAGAATTTATTGGGATGACATCAACAGGTCTTTGAGGAAATTCCACCAGGGAGACCACCTGACAGGGGGTTTGAGCACACCATTGAGTTGGAGGATGGGGCCAAACCTATTATCACCCCCCCCTATCATCGTCCTAGGAGGTTCAAGGATGGGATAGAGAAGGCAATCAAGGAATTGTTGGTGATGGGACACATGAGAAAGAGCAAAATCCCATTTAATTCTTTAGATGTCTTAGTTCTAAAGAAGGATGGCACCATGAGGATGTGCATTGATTACCGAGCCTTGAACAAGAAAACCATCAAGAACCAGTACCCTATCCCACGCATTGATGAGTTGAAGGATGAACTGCATGGGGCAGTTTTCTTATCAAAAATTGATCTACACTCTGGATATCATCATATCATCATCTGAGAGCAAGACATAGATAAGATGACATTTCGATGACATTTTGGACACTTCGAGTTCCTAGTTATGCCATTTGGGCTAACCAATGCACCTGCTACATTCCAGTCTTGCATGAACCATATATTTAGGGATCAGTTAAGGAAACCAGTCTTGGTTTTCTTCGACGACATCTTGATCTATAGTCGATCATGGTAAGAGCATATGAGGAACCTCTATGAGGTATTGAGCATCATGGAGGCACAATCATTATATGCCAAAGAGTCCAAGTGTGAGTTAGGTATGGAAAAGCTTCTTTAATTAGGCCACATCATCAGTGCACAGGGGGTACAGGTGCACCAAGAGAAGATCAGGGCCATTCTGGATTGGTCGACACCCAAGAATGTGACAGAATTGAGGAGCTTCTTCGGGTTGTGCAGCTATTACAGGTGGTTTGTCCAGGGTTTTTCTCAGCTTGGAGCACTGCTGATAGATCTTACCAAGCATGGGGCCTTCATATGGAACAAGAAATTACAGGAAGACTTTGATCACATGAAGGAAGTCATGGGAACTTGTCCAGTGTTGGCACTACCAGACTTCACCTTGCCATTTGTACTAGAGTGTGATGCATCCGACGAAGGGATCAGTGCAGTTTTGATGTAGGGAGGAAACTCCATTGTATTCAAGAGCCGTAAGCTTAGTCAATCTAAGAGGTTGTACTCCATTTATGACAAGGAAATGTTGGCAATAATGCATGGCTTGACCAAGTTCAGACAATATTTGGTGGGCAGCAAATTCATGGCCAAGACCTATCACAACAGTTTGAAGTATTTCCTTGAGCAGAAGGACCTCAGTGAGCGCCAACAGAAATGGGTGACGAAGGTACAGGCATTCGACTTTGACATAGAGTATGTCAAGTGGAAGAAGAACATTGTGGTCGATTCAATATCGAGGAGACCTGCAACATGTTTTTTGATGGAGATTTCAGCAAATTAGAAATCCCAGTTGTTAGTGGAATATTCCAAGAACAAGTTCGCTTGTGAGGTGATGGATGGGCAGATACAGGATGACCGATATAGGGTCACTGACGATGTCATATTTTACAAGGATAGAGTCTACTTGGTGCCAGATTCATGGCTTAAGAAGAAGATCCTCACTGCAGTTCATGATTCACCTCTAGCAAGCCATCAAGGGTTTTTCAAAACCTACAGACAGATCAGAGAGAGGTTCTCATGGAAGGGCCTCAAAAAGGATGTTATGAGACACATTAGTGAGTGTGTGACTTGCCAGCAGAACAAGTCAGAGCATGCTCTTCCAGCAGGGCTACTTCAGACACTCCCCATTCCAGAGCAGAAATGGGAGAGTATATCTATGGACTTCATCATGGGTCTACCCAAGGTCTAGGGTAAGGACTGTATCTATGTAGTGGTCGACAGATTGACCAAGTTTTCTCACTTCTACACCATACCGACAGAGTACATCACAGTTCACATAGCCAAGGTTTTCTTCAGGGAGGTCTTCAGACTTCATGGGTTACCAAAGAACATCGTCAGTGACAAGGATAGTTGGTTCATATGGACATTTTGGAGAGAGTTGTTTTGGTTGGTGGGGACAAAGTTGACACCTAGCACAAGCTACCACCCTCAGACAGATGGGCAGATTGAGATTGTCAACAAGTGGGTTGAAGGGTATTTGAGGAACTATGTAGGATGACATCGGCGAATGTGGGTAAAGTGGTTACATTTAGGAGAACATTGCTACAACACCACCTTCCACATGTCCATTGGTATGACACCCTTCCAAGCATTGTACGGATATGATACTCCCACTTTGGTAGACTTGGTCTTCGGGGAGAGAAGAGCTCCCAAGGCCAAGGATTGGATCATAGAGAGTTAGGAGATTCTCATGTTGTTGAAAGGGAACCTGCAGACGATGCAAAACCGACAGAAGATAAGTGTGGACAGGCACAAGATAGAGTGCATATTTGAGGTTGGAGATTTGGTTTTCTTCACACTCCAACCCTACAGACAGTCATCTTTGAAGAAGAGTGGGGCCGAGAAACTCAAGCCCAGATTTTATGGTCTTTACAGGATCATGCGCTGAGTAGGCGAGGTTTCTCACGAGCTAGAGCTTTCAGAGGGGAGAAAGATTCATAACATGTTCCACGTTTCTTGCCTCAAAAAGGTAGTGGGACAATTCATTAGCACATCAGAGGATCTTCCTCCGTTGGATGAGGAGGAATAGTTGGAGTTAGTTCTGGAGGAGGTTTTGGAGTTCCGGGAGCAGAAAATGAGGAGCAGGGTCATCAGAGAGTGTTTGATCAGATGGAGAGGGCTTCCAATAGAGGACGCTACTTGGGAGAGCAAGCAGGTGTTGCAACACCCTAGACTGGTATTGCTCGAGGACAATAAATTTCGGGAAGGGAGGACTGTAATGTCCCTTTCCAAATAGGAGCTCCAGAAAGGAGGCTTAATGGTCTAAACCGCCCCGTTAGACTATAGCCAGGGCCAAAGAAGGGTAAACAGGGTTACTAGAGGTCACTCCAGTCACAGGTGTTATATTCGGAAAGTGAGATTGAGCTAAAAAGGGTTAAAAGCAATTTTAAGTCATTATGAGCTAAAAATAGAAGTCAACAGTGAATTAGGGTTTTAGAAGTCAACAGTGAATTAGGGTTTCAACATGATTTAGGGTTTTGGAAAGCTATAAAGGAAGGGTCATCAACCTAATTCATCATTATGCAGATTATGACTTGTCATTGAGGAGAAGAGGCACATCTCAGGAGATATAGTTCAGTGTATTCCAGGAGGAAGACACCAGTTGGTTGATTTCAGTGTTGAAAGACACACCCTAGTCACGGGGAAGATCATCCAGGTCTTCCATCATTCTTCATTGATTTCGCAGTGCTCCCATATTCCGAGTGTTATCTTTTAGTTGCTTATTTGTATTCCTGCTAAGATCCTTTGTCTGTTGATCCAATTGAGTATTGTCATTTTATTCAACCGCATTCAGCCATTTTGTAATCCACAGAGATATCATAATAAAAACTTTGCAGTCCTTTGTTGTGTTTATTATTTGTATGATCATTTATATGCTATAAACCTTTGACCGTACACACACATTAACAACATTTCCTAGACTAGCCAAGTAAGGAACATTACACTATCATAGTGAGAATCTATCATATATCGTTTGTAAGTACCCATCTTACGATAAATAAATGTACTCCATTGTACAATCTTATTGCCATTGGAGGAATTACATTCTCGAGAAGGAGACAATCACTCACAATGATCACAAGCCTCTGCAGTTCATGGAGACACAAGGAAAATTACGGAATGAACGCCATCAGAAGTGGTCCACATACTTGTAGCAGTTCCATCCCAACATCAAGTATAAGACAGAGAGCACCAACCGTGTCGTTGAATGCCTCATTCGACCTCTAGTTGTAGCACTAACCACGGTGCTACACTCCTACGACCTTGAGACCTTCGATTGGCCCCAACTCTACGAGAGAGATGCTGACACACTCAGTGCCCCTAAACAACGTATTTTGGGATCACCATAGACACACTATAGACGGAAACACAATGTGATGGAAACATGTGTAGTCCTTAGATAGAACTTTCCAATGGGCTATCGTGCACCTAAAAAAAAGATCGTAGGAAAATGTTACGACCTCGGGAAGTTGATGTACCAACTTACCCCATCGAGGCCCACATGAATTTTCGTGCTTCATTTCCTAGGGTTAGGTTTTTGGGTGTCTAGGGTTTTCTGATTACTTCTTGATGCTAAAAAGGCCTAGAGGCCTCATTGTAATGTGTTCAGGCCAATGCACGTAGCCGCCACATTTCTTCTTAGAGCTTAGCTACCACCATTTGAGCAAGATTGTTTCATTCTACATTTTACATTTTCAACATATTTGTTTATTGAATAGAAGTTAAATTTCACTGTATCTTTGTTATTGTTCATTATATCTCTGTTTTAATTTTATAGATCTATGTTTCATTTTTTGTTCCACTCATAAGTCTGGATCAGACTGGGTGTTGGACAATCCTCAAAACACCATGACATGAAATAATATGTCACCTTTGTGACACCATGAAGGTTGAATATGAAAAGAACTTTCTCTTGGAGTTCCCTACATATACCCAAATTATATCTCAATTTCAAAATATATGTCATAATACCAATTGTCCTAACCTTCTAAATAATCAAACCTATAGTTGTCTTGGAACAATTCTCGTAACGTTTTTTTAACATCAACATAATATTATAAAGAAATTCAAATAATCTCTTACCTTTTTAAGGTCCAATAGACCAATTTTGGTCTCAGTGACCCCATCATCAATAAATCATAATTAAATTTAATACAATAATTTATTAAAAATTAAAGTGTAATCCTACTTTTTATATAATAATTTCAATAAATAAATAAATAAACTTTTATCATTATTATTTTTCAAAAATAGAATATTATGTTTTGAATTATTTTTATAAAATAAATTATTAATTTATGATTCATGCTTCAATTGTAATTAATCAATTTATTATGATTTTAAATAATTTATTTAATGTTTATTGTAGTAGGTGTAGTTTATGTTGAATAAATGGGATTGATATTAGCCACATCAAACATCACCTTGAAAGCGGATAATCAAGTTCCCTTAACTATGTACTTTTAAGGGAATCAAGCCTAATCATCTTACTATCCAATTTGTAAAACCTTAACCTTAATAGATATTATTTCTTACAAACTATTCAATTAAATTTCAATTATAATATTGAATTATGATATTTAAGATTGCATTGCATTTATTTTATTTTTAATTTTTATTATTATTTTTAAGGTGGTAAAATTTATTATAACTCCATTTGCATTTATTTTATTTTTAATTATTATTATTATTTTTAAGGTGGTAAAATTTATTATAACTTCATTTACATTTATTTTATTTTTAATTATTATTATTATTATTATTATTAAGGTGGTAAAATATATTATAACTCCACTTGAAATGACATTTAAATTGTGCATAAAGGGATAAGAGGATAAGAGTGAATATGACCATCTATTGATTCATAAGGGGTATACTTTCTCTCCTACCAAATATTTATAGGTCTTGGTCCATTCACATGTTATTAACTAATGATACATAATTTTAGGTCTTACATGCATATCAAAAGGTAACTTTGACTTAGAAAGTATCCTCAATAATGCCATTTTTCCTTGGTTAGTTGAATAAAATCATATACTTTTTAATAACATCTAGCCTAAATGTATACATGAAACCAAATATTACCATCAATCACAATTTAACCTAATTCTCAAATGAAATAAACTTCTCTACTTATATCCAATTTCAAACTTATATCCAATTTCAATTTCAAACTGTGAAAAATATCTTTTACACATTACAATCTCAACAACTAATATTTCAATTCCTACAAAACAAAATTCTAAATTTTAAACCAAAATTTTAACAAAATTAATCAAATAATATATAAAAACAAAAATAACATGCTTAAACTACTCAAAAAAAAATATTGTTAAACATGCGTTTATCCCAATGAGAAAAAGAGGTCAAAACCATCGCATATGCAAGGACTAATCGTAAAAGAGCATCCTTAAAATAATCCCAAACGATATTCGTGTCTTCGCTTCGTCGTGCATCAACTGACAGGTGGCTGAGCTACCTTTCTCTGGGGACTAAACTTTTTTTTTAAAAGCGTCCCAAATGAACCCCACTTTTCGAAACCCAAAGCCACCATCCACGTGACAGGCTGTCGATATAATGTTAGCTTAACTAAACAAAACTCGGACAGGAAGAATGTAGCTTTCACCCTATCATATCCAAACACATTGCGGCCTGTTTTCGTGTCCAACAATTTAATGACAAGGGTTACATGTGCGGAATTCCGACGGCAATTGTTAATGAAGCTATACCTCGGCTTTCTAAATCTAAATGCTAAAAGTGGTTTCGAAATGTTGTTTAAATGGGGCTGGAAATGGTAATTCCACGTGCAGTGAGGTTTCTTAATGTCGTATCAATGGCGCCGGAAATGGTCATTCACGTGCATTAAGGTTTATTAAAACCTTAGCTGTGGTCCAAGGCAGATCCTTTCATCTCCTTTACTATGTCCGTCTGGCACGGAATAAGGCTGATTTCGATCTTCCAAATCACCAGCCTGATTTCGATCCTGTGCAGATGGCTATAAATGGCTGTAAATGGCATTCAGATCCTCACCTGTGGTCCTATACATTCTAAAGCGCAGCTCATTGGGTTGCATTCATTGTTAGCTACAGACATAGATTCACTCTGTCAAGTTCCGAGTGTGCAGTATAATTTAGGAGGATAGTTTGAGTATTCTTTCATTTGTTCAGGACCGATTCCAAGAAAAAAATTCTTGAAAGTGATATGTTCAATAGTGTAGTTTCATTATTTTCAACTTGATTTAAATGTGTAGTATATTCCAACTTTACAAAGATTATAGTTTGGGTTTTGTCCACCGATCTAAGTTAAATTTCCAATTTTTTTAAAAATGGCCTAATAATGTAGTTTCATTAACTTTAACTGATCCCTGTAAATACAGACAAATATAAATTTGGATAATACATTGGGGAAAATAAGTCCCATCTCCAGATAAGAGGCGTTGTTGTAGAAAAAAGGAAAACAATAGTATTCGTGTTGTTTAAAAAAATAGCATTTTGATTAGAATTTGAAGAAGCTCCAGACGTGTGGGCTAATTTAATGGAGGACAGCAATTGGTGGTTAGCTTCTGCCGGTGAATATCAGGAGGACACCCGGACGAGGAAGGGTCCCTGGACTATCCAAGAGGACATGGAGCTCACTAGATATATAAGTTTACACGGGGATGGGCACTGGAACTTTCTCGCCAAAGCAGCCGGTATGTAAGAATAAACCTCTGTGAATACATACATCTGTGCTTGGTTAAGGTCGTCGGGGGCAATTTTGACTGTTTTCTGTAAAGTTCGTGCCTATTATTGCATGGAGCACATGGCGATTTGTTGGTGAAGATTTTGATGAAATGTTATTATGTAATGCAATGACCACTTACTGAAAGCGCACACATTAATTCGTTCTGCAGAGTTCTTTATGGGTTCAGGCAATACCTGAAATGTATCTATTGTGCAGGTCTCAAGAGAACTGGCAAGAGCTGCAGGCTAAGGTGGCTTAACTATCTCCGGCCTGATCTCAAACGCAGCAAGATCACTCCTGAAGAGGAGCATTTGATTATCAAACTCCACGGCCTTTTGGGGAACAGGTATGTACTCATAAAATTAATGTACATGCTTGTCTCTGGTATTCGGCATCTATGTCTTTTAAATATATGTTAATACAAAATTCAAATGGTCAGGTGGTCTCGCATTGCACAGAGTTTACCAGGAAGGACGGACAACGAAATCAAGAATTATTGGAGAACACTTATGAAGAAAAAAACGAACGTACAAGGTGAAAATTGTAGCAACGGCATAGAGGCAGACAACCGAGTACATTTTGAACGTTCAATGGTTTCTTACTGCGTCACAGCATCATCTCCAAAAGTGTATGACCTAGACAGTGCACAGCATTTGACCAGCTTTACAGGGAAAAACAGTGATGAGATAATGCTTCAGACAAACACAATCCCATATTTGCAAGACCATATTTCGTCACAGGCAATTCCGATTAGTGAAGGAAATTATGATTATGAGTTGCAGAGAGAAATTCCCAGTCCTTTTTGGGTCAATGAAGGTGGGCAACCGAGCGGAGCTTTGCAGGAACATTTCGAAGAATCACATAACCACTGGCTACCTTATAATTTTTCAATCGGTCCTCTTCCAAATATGTTATCTTCTGAGTTCTTTGCAGATGGCGCCACTCATGATGGAGAAATAACGCCTTCTTCTTCCTATATGGTAGCTTGCCCTGAGGCCTTCTACGACGATCACACTTACTCGAATCATTCAAATGTATTATGGAACATGGATGAACAAGACGACCGTTTCATTCGCAGTCCTCAATCCGAGTGTGGGGATGACAGACTATTATATTAAAGAGCAACAAAGAAGCCCATGGAATGAAATTGTTTGTTCTATCTACTTTTTGCCTATACAGCCAGATCACTAGGATTTCGTAGGCACCGACATTTTCAAACTTTGCCTACTTGAGGGCTTTTTAGTCTTATCAATTTCAGAGAATACAGTTTCTAATGTTCTACTCATTGTTTCTCTGATATCCTAGTTTTCTGGAGTAAATATTGATCATTTTCAGATAATATGATATATAATTTTCTACACATTGTTTGCATGTAATCCTAGCATTTTCCGGGTAAATGTATTATGAATACAATTTCTAATTGTCATTTTCACAGAATACAATTTCTAATTGTATAAGCATTGTTTCTCTGATATACTAGTTTTTGCGGATAAATATTTTATCAATTGCAGTTTGATGAATGTCTAACAGAACAGGATGATTAACTTAATTGGCAAAGGACTTAATGAGGTCCATCTATATTTTTCATATCAATTGTATTTTCTATTATTATCAAATATTTTATCAATTGCAGTATGATGAATGTCTAACAGAACAGGATGATTAACTTAATTGGCAAAAGACTTAATGAGGTCCATCTATATTTTTCATATCGGGGCTTGGATACTGTTTCCCGATCGGAGATCCAAGGATCACGGACGGTATCTCCCCATGGCCTTTCGCCTTTGGAAGCGTCCTTCCCTCTCAATGCCCGGGCATCCATCCGATGCATTCTTTCCGATACAGTAGGCATTGAACATATCAATTGTATTTTCTATTATTATCAAATATTTTGTGAATTGCAGGATGATGAATGTCTAACAGAACAGGATGATTAACTTAATGAGGTCCAACTATATTTTTCATATCATTTGTATTTTCTATTATTATCAAAACCTATTGCATTGGCCCATCAATATCTTGCAATCCAGAAACGAATATCTTGCATTGGCCCATCAATATCTTGGCCCATCAATGAGGACATGACTTGCAATCCAGAAACGAATATCTTCGTGATCCTACCGAGTTCCGTAGTTTCGGAGATAATCGCATCTTGCTAAAAGTAATTTCCGTGAAGTTATTACTCTTTCCCAATATAATCACATCAATCGTAGATGCTTCTTTTCACTGAATTCTATGCGAGTCAAGACTAGGAATTGGTGCTTGCTGACTATGATCATTTTTTTTTTTTTGGAATGATCACTGTTACTATGATACGCGTATCCATATGGGAATCGATGGTTTAATCAACCATTTAATTACAAATTCCAATTTAGAATCGATGGTTAAATCAATTATTTAATTACAAATTCCAATTTTTTTTTATGGTTAAACCATTAAAGATGTTAACATTTTTTTAATTTTTTTATACTATTTATTATTCACAATTTATTTAAATTTATAAATATATTTAACAGGTGATTAACATGCACTACCTCGACCTCATTGCCATGGATGGTACTTGAGAAAGCGTGGGATGTGAATCGTGCATGGCCTGATGCCTATGTTCAATTAAAACATGCGTTTCTAGGTGGAGAGTCGTGGAGCACTACCAGTGAAGAGCCATGGGGTTTCAATTTAAATTAACTCATGCTTTACCTGGTGGAGAGTCGTGGAGCCATACCGATTGAGTTTAAATTTCAACTAACTCATCCATTACCAGGTCAAGAGTCGTGGAGCCCAGTCACAAAAAGGATGAATTTCTACATATCCAACCCAGTCTTGATTTTTGGATCGCTGCATATCCAACCTGTTGTATTGTTGGATAGCTAATGTATATTGAACCTGTTGGATTGCTTAATCGACTACAATGTTGATAAGGTTTTAGCATCACCTCACGAAATTTTTTGTGGTCGTTAATACTTCTGATATTAAAGAAGAAAAAGAAGCTCGTCGAAGGCCCTCTCACTTACATTTGATATGGCACTCGAGTTGGTGTGCAAGAAAGTCATTACTCTCGTCTAAGTCCATTATTGTTATCACCTCTTATTGTTGCACTGCAAACTAGAGGACAACATATGTGCTTCCAAACCAAAGGAATACAAGGGAATCACGATGAAGGATAAATCACAGTCAACTCCGTGTTACATTTCGATATAGCTTCTTTGGATTGCTAATCCCTACCTTAGGGAAACCTCTGGTTATATTGAAGGTCGTTAACAGGCTCGTGAGGATCCCTGAAGCCATCCATTTTACTCTACATCGTGCAAGATAGGTTCTTGCATTATCAATCTTTTAAGTCATTTTATTTGTATTTAGTCCTTCGTTTATTTTATGGAATGCTGGTTGGGACTATAATATTGCACTAGCTAAATGCAAAAGAAAGAGAGGAGAGAGAAAAATAGAATTAATTTTCACACATAAAAGACTAAGAAACCAATTATAATCACAATGTATTAATCCTTGATAATGAATACAATATGTAGCACTGTCCACATCAAGTGTAATGGAAAAAATATAATTTCTCTGAATAATAACAATTAACTAAAGTCAAAAGTTGTTAATAATAAGAAATGTAAAAAATATAGGTGCAAACTTAGTGAGAACTCTACATGAAGTCAGCATACATTTCATCATAGAAAAAAACTTTTAGAATAAGACTAGAGTCCAAGAATAGAACTAAAGTCCTAAGTGAGTGAGAATTTGTTAATTATGGAAAATCATTAATTATGGAGTGAGTTAACTTCAAGTATTAGATTCACTCCAAGTATTAGATGGGTAAATACGCTGAGTGAGTTGACTCCAAGTATTAGTGAGTTGACTCCAAGTATTAGATGGGTTCCCAAGGAAGATAATATTCTTACTAAAGTGAGCTATGTGAACATGAAATAAGAAATATCTGCTAAAATTAAGGAAACAAGAATTATCTCCTAAAAAATAAGAATTTGCCTAATGGTGCCCAAAAAATAGGAATTGAGCTAATGGTCTCTCAAAAAATAGGAATTTACTGGTTTATGATCCCATGGATTTGGAAACCCATGGTATTTTTTCATGGTATTACATATAGGAATCCACTGGCTAAAAATAGACCTACTATAAATAGAAATCCTCCAAAATTGTAGGACAAATGGAAAAATTGAGTATGTCACTAAGTATGTAGTTGAGCATCTACCCCAAAACCCTCCTTGAAACACAAGTGAGGTGTGCACAATGATGAGTCTCAGAAATATGAAGCCATGTTAAGTACTCATGTATAAGTACATATGCATAAGAATTGAACCAAAGTGAGGTAAAGTGGGAAAACTTAGTGGGAACAACCCTCTCCTCCGACCCCAACAAAAAAATATGTTGCTAGCAAAAAAATAATGCTAACATGTTCAGCTGCTAAGTTGAAGTATCTCTCAATCCTAGAATGTCCCTCAATGAGACAAACTTTTGTTCGGTGAAAGACTTTGTGAATATGTCTGCCACATGCTCTGAAGATGGACAAAACTGCATATCAATGACTCCATCCTAGAATCTCCCCTTGAATAAAGTGCATATGAACCTCGATGTTTTTGGTCTATTGCCTCTGAATTGGGTCTCTACACAGCTTGAAAGTTCTCTCATTATAACACCATATAACTATCATACGATTAAAATGAACTCCCAACTCTGTAAGAAAGTGTTGCAAAAAAACAACATGAGTAGTAGCATGCATTGCACCCTTGTATTTCACCTCTGTTGATGTTAAAGAAATCATTGATTGCTTCTTACTTGACCAACAAATAGGTCTTGATCCAAGGTAGAGGACATATCTTAAAGTGGACTTGCGATCAATGTTATCGCCTACCCAATCTAAGTTTGTGTAATCAACAAGATCCAAGGAATATCATGATGCATATTGTATACCAAAACTGGTAGTTCCCTTGACATATATGAAAATCATTTTTAATCCCTTCTAGTGAAGCTCATAAGGCTCCTGCATGTACCTGGAAACTAATCGAAATAGATAAGAGATGTTTGATCAAGACTGTGTAAGGTAGAGAAGACTCCCCACTGACTTTGGATATCTAGTACAATCAACCAAATGTGATGCACCGACATCCTCTAGTCTAACCCCTGATTGAAAGGGAATTGGAGTTGGCTTGCAATATGTCATTTGAAACCTATCAAGTAGATATCTGACATACTTGGACTGGGACATATTTATTCCGAAATCATTCTGGTTGATTTCAATACCAAGAAAGTAATGTAACAATCTCAAATCTCTCATAGAAAATGTGTCATGCAAAGCAGTCTTCACTGCAACAATGGAGGAGGCTCAACTCCCTATGATGAGTAAATCATATACATATAGAACTATCAGTAGAAGTGGATCTCTATTCCTCACCATATACACATTATGATCTTATCTACATGTAAGAAAACCTCTAGAGAGAAGATAAGAGTCCATTTTAGCATACCATGCCTGAGGTGTTTGTTTGAGTCCATACAATGACTTCCCCAACCTGCAAACTAATAATGGATCCTGAACATATCCATATGGCTACTCCATATATATATCTTCATTAATATATCCATGTAAGAATGAATTTTTCATATCCATATGGTTTAGCTCCTAGTTTCTAGTTATTGTAATAGCTAGAGGTAACCGAATAGAGCCAATCTTTGCAACTGATGCAAAATTCTCCTCATAGTCAATTTATTGTACCTATGAAAAACCTTTAGCTACTAATCGAGCCTTATACTTTGTAATGTATCCATCATCAACCCTCTTTGTCTTGAAAATTCACTTACATATAATAAGCTTCTTGTTGGAAGGTAGAGGAACCAACTCCCATGTGTTGTTCTCTATTAGGGAATTGTACTCCTCTTTCATATCTTCCTCCCAATGTTTTGCTTAGCCTCTGCATAAGACTAATGACCCGATCCAAGTACCATCTAACAATAAATAGGAAACAATGGCTTCATGGTAGTGAAATATTGCAGAGGAATCACAAACTGAGATCTCGTTCTCTGTGGATTGGCAAGATCACCCATTACATTTACCATTACAAATATTGTTGTTACATTTACCATTACAAATCTATTTTTTAGAAGAGATACATAATCATACTTATGAGTGAAGTGAGAGAAGGTGTAAAACCTATAATAGTAATGAACCTCACCAACGACAATTTTTGAACCATATCACAAGTCATATATAATAATTGAGTCTGGAGAGAACTCAACCTTCTTCCTTGAACCTAAATGAATGATTTGATAAATGGAGAGAAGATTCAATGAAAGTTTTGGAACATGAAGTACATCCTGAAAGCATCCATGGTCTAGATCAACTCTACCCCTACCATACACCTCTATAGGAGAACCATGTTCCATGAATATCAGTGGTCCATAAAAAGTCTCCGGGTATGATAAAAGTCTATCTGATGAGGCCATGTGATGGGTATCCTCTTAATCAAGCACCCAAGCATTAGGAAAATATGAAATAAAAAGTAATGCATAACCATTACCTCTTTCTGATGATGGTTGTTTCCATGCAATATCTGGAATACAATCTGTTAGAACTGAGAGTCACCCTCATACTGCTAGAGGATAATCCCAATACCCATCAAATAGATTTGTAATGGTAAATGTAACAACAAGTGTGTTTTTGAAAGGTGAGAGAGAGCTAATAACAATTGTTCATCAATGAACAATTATGCCTACATCATACCATGTTCCCATAAAGAAAGTCTAATCCGAATATGAACAACAACAAGATAAAAGTTTCAAAGAAGAATGAGGAAGAAACAAAAAGAGAATAGTGCAGGTGTACATCTGTTCCAACTGACTAATCCCTGAAGGAAATTCCAGAAATAAAGATCCTCCTACTTCAAGAATTAAAAGAAGTTTATGGTGATGCTTTCACATAGTCAAATTCTTTGTTGCATAAAAACAACATCATGAATCCTTCACACATAACTAGAAACTAGAAGAAAAATGAAATAACTCTATTCCATATTAGTATTAGCAACATCAATTGAAATGCATGCTCTTCAATGAGGTATACAAAGCTGCAAAAACAAAACAATTCATTTTCTATTACTGTGTCTCCTCCGTTAGCTCTTTCTAACCCCACTCTACTATTGTACAATAAATATATAGCAATATAGGTCCTAGAAAGTTCACTTATTCGAACTCCAACCCCTTTCCCAAAATCGAAACAGTTACAAATAGAGAATGCCACGTTTTAACTGATTTATTGCTTTTCAGGAGGCGAAATTATGAAAAATAGGCTTCAAAATGAAACTTTTAATTCTCAAGCTATAACAATTGTGTAAAATATGAGAATGATTTTTGTAGATAATCTCGTTCTAAATAAAAAACTCTCTCGGTTTCTTGAAATTCATCTCCAGATGGTCGTAAAATGTGTCGTAAAAATATGTCTTAAACAGGAAATCATGAAAACTGAAAAATAGGGCTCAAAGATTCATTTGAATCTCTCAATCCATGACACCTGTGTAAAAAAATAAAGAAGTTAATGTTCTTGGGTCCATTATTGACAATAACCTCATTTGGATTTTTAAAATTCATCCTCTTTCACCTAGAAATCCTCATGGAAGTCAATTGTTCAAAAATATAGGTTCAACAGTCTTATAACAGAGTTTCTGCAGCACATTTAGTAGTACATTTCGTAGCAACTATCTAAATTCGTAGCGCCCGAGCCATTTCATAGCACCAAATAAAAATAAAGTAGCCAAACCCTTCTTGACCTCCAAACAAGACAAAAAATCTCATGGAGTACCGGATGACCCTAATTTTGATGCTGGTATTTTTGAATTTGCACCAGGATGCTTGCAACCTATCCAACCCACAACCCTCTTCCTTAACTAGTTCACAACACGAGCTCAAATATATCTTGCACACTTGAATGGATTTGTAGTGATAAAGGGGAGACTTTGAATACAACCTGGATGTATGACATGTCAAGGAAATGATATGAAAAACCAAAGGTATGACTCATGAGGCTTTTTTACCTGTCATGATAACAATCTCCTCTGCTATGGACATTGACAATTATGTCTACTAGCTTAACAATGTAAATAAAGGTATGACTTTAATACTTTAGAATCATGACATAGCTTATAATAATCTAGGTTATGAACCAATCTACCAAAACACTATGGATTAGTTTAGTGGATAACCATATGTTATATATTGGTTTTAACTCTCCTTCTAACTTAGGATGGAGATTCGAGTGAAGTGAAATTTATGTGTATATATATGAGAGTGGGATAAATGTATAAGAAGATATCTTTATGTGTTATGAAACAATTTTGGAGTCTCCCTCACACAAAAAAAATATTTTAATGAAATTTGGGGTACATTACATATGGTATCAGAGTTGTTGGTTACAACATTTGAACCTCAAGGAAACGCCGGAAAATTATTTTGATTGAAGGAAAATCTAAAAAAGAATACTTATTGTTACAAACAGAAAAAAGTGTCTCTTGTGAAAATGTCAGCGGAGAATGTGGAAGGAGATAGACATGAGGGGAACCAAAATCAAGAGCTTCCTAGAGACCAAAAACATAATAGTGAGGGAATTTCAGCCACCCAAGTATTGGAAACAATGAGGAACCTTATTGTAGAATTACAAGTGTTTAAAGATGACAATAAAAAATTGAAGAAAGCTCAAGAAGATCAGCTGGAAATAAATGAAATGTTGCTATACAATATAATAACAAAGAAGATTCCAAAAGATAATGAGAGGGAAGAAGAGGTCAACAAAAAGTCCTCAAGGAATTCTAGTCACGAAACATAAAAATAAGAGAGTTATTCTGAGGACACACGCATCATAGAAAACAAGGTATCTACATGAAGGAAAAGAAAACAATTGGACCACCTGGAGGGTGAATTCAAAAAAATAAATCCCTCCACCTTCGATGGAGAATCAAATACTGGTGGGGAGGTTGAATCATGGTTGTTAGACATTAATAAATACTTTCAGATTTATAATTACTCTAGTAATATGAAGGTTAGAATGGCCATTTATAAATTAAAAGGAAAAGTTAGTATCTCGTGAAAATACTTGAAGCTAGAGAAAGGATTGAAGGAAAAACGAATGGAAAGGTTAGAATTCAAAAAGTATCTCATGAAGAAATTCTTATCAAAAAGTTATTACGAAAGAAAAATTAAGGAATTTTACGAATCGCGACTAGGAAAAATGGCTATGGATGATCTGCTAAATAAATTCCTAGATCTGTTGAGTTTTGTGCCTTACATCAAAGAAGATAAGGTAAAGATATAAAGGTTCTTAAGTTGCCTACCACAGCCTTATAAGAAAATAATTGAATTTGGTCATCCTAATTCTTTAAATGAAGTGTTTAGGAAGGCTCAACTGTGCTATGAACAATACAAACAAAAATCTTAAATTCCTAAGGCATGGAAAGATAAGAAAAAGGAAAAAATGAATCAGTGTAAGAAAGGTTTCCAACCAATCCATTTCCGTAACACGACAAAAGGATTTCAAAGGAAGGACTATCACTCTAATACATAGAATACTCAAGGGGGAAATAAATCAGTTAATATGGGATTAAAGAAGGTATGGGACAACCCCAGAGAACCATTGAAATGTTGGGAGTGTGGAGAACCTCACCTAAAGAGAAATTTTTCATGCTTAAACCCATAAAAAGGACTTCAGTCCACAATATTCAAGATGCTTAAACAGTTGGAGACATTGGCAGAAGCGTGCATAAGATCAATGCAACTCTGGATGGAAGACAAACATATCATCCATGCACTATTGTGGAAGTTGGAGGTAAAATTCATTTCAACAATGTTTCTATACTAATCGACCCAGGAGCTAGTTTGAGTTATATTACTCCATCCTTACTAGAATCTAACAAGTTAAAGAAGTTAAAACATGATAAATATCGGTTAGTACAGCGAGCAACAAGGACCAAAAAAAATGTAACATAATTTATTTCTAATTGTGAACTTAGTATAAATGGTCAGAATACAAAATTAATTCTAAATGTGTTACCTTTAGGGTCTTATGATATAATTATCAGTATGGACAGGTTACAAAAACATAAAGTGATATTAAATTGTTATGAAAAATCATTTATGTAAAATGATGAAAATAATATAGCCAGAACAGTACAAGGAATCAGAAAACCAGTTTCTGTTAGGAAAATATCAATGATGAAATTTAAGAAATGTATTAATAAGGGTTGCAAAGTATATGATGTTCAAGTAACTAATCTCTTAGAGAAAGAAAGAAAACCAATTTTGGAAGAATTTGTGGTTCTACATGTGTTCATAGATGTATTCATGGAAGAAATATTGGAACTACCTCCAATGAGAGAGATATATTTCTCTATCGATCTACTGCCTGGATCTTCCCCGGTGTCCAAGGCACCTTATAGAATGAGTGTTCCTGAACTAAGAGAACTGAAAATTCAGTTACAAGAACTGTTAGACAAAGAGTATATCAGACCAAGTGTTTCACCTTGGGGAGAACTAATTTTGTTTGTTAAAAAGAAAGATGGAATGATCAGACTGTGTATTAATTATCATTAACTGAATAAAATGATGATTAAAAATAAGTACCCTTTACCTAGAATTAACGATCTCTTTAAAGATATTATCTAAGTTAGATTTGAGGTCTGGTTACCACCAAATCGGGATAAAGGACGAGGACGTAAAAAAAACAATATTTAGAACACATTATGGACACTATAAATTTGTATTGATTTTGTTTGGACTTACTAATGCGCCAACAACTTTTATGTGCTTGATGAATAGTATATTCAGTCAGTATCTCGATAAATTTGTGCTGATTTTTATCGATGGTATTTTAGTTTATTCAAAAACTGAAGAAGAACATGAAGAGCATCTCAAAATAGTATTAGATACTTTAAGAGAACATAAGTTGTATGCTAAGTTTGATAAGTGTGATTTCTACCAAAGAAAGATACAATATTTAGGGTATGTAATGCGAAAAGACGGTATTGCACTGGACCCAAAAAGATTAAAACCATTATGGAATGGCCTATCCATAAAGATGTAGTAGACATAAGGTCATTTATGGGGATTACCGGAGGTTTATTGAAGGATTTTCCATAATTTCCTATCTGATTACATCACTATAGAAAAAAAAGAAGAAAATTTAATTGGTCACAAAAATGTCAAGACAGTTTTGATAAACTAAAAGGAATGTTAACTACAACACTTATCATAAAGGTAGAACATTTAGATAAAGACTTTACAGTCTATGTGGATGCAAGTAAAGAGGGATTAGGATGTGTGCTAACACAATATGGA
Source organism: Picea engelmannii (assembly GCA_009831015.1). Classification (NCBI taxonomy): domain Eukaryota; kingdom Viridiplantae; phylum Streptophyta; class Pinopsida; order Pinales; family Pinaceae; genus Picea; species Picea engelmannii. Next base: position 136,875 of record ML782093.1, on the reverse strand, counting down.
CATGTCATTTATTATGAATCACACAAATTGAAATAACATGAGCAAAACTATGTAACTCACGATCTAGAATTAGCAATTGTGATTCATCCATTAAAAATGTGGCGTCATTATTTAATGGGGAGAAAATTTATGTTACTAACCGATAACAGTGGTGTAAAACATCTATTCAGTCAATAGGATCTCAAGGCAAGACAAGTGAGACAGTTGTCCTTTTTAAGTGAGTTCGATTTTGAAGCATGACACATCAAGGGTAAAGAAAATAAAGTCGCAGATACACTAATTCGATGCAATGATGGTATTTATGAAGTAATTATTAGCAAGGTAGAAAATGATATCGAGGACAGGATAAAATCTGCAAGAAAAAATGATGAAAATTACATGAAAACAACAAAACAAGTGTAAGGAAATGCAAAAAATCTGCACAAAACAAATCTTAGTATAGATAAAAATGGACTATTAAGGTTCAAAGATAGGTTATATGTACCTAACTCTACAGAATTAAAGATGATAATTCTTGATGAACTCACAAAAATCCATATTTTGGTCATCCAGAATACCAGAAAATGATAACAGCCTTAAGGACACTGTTTTATTGACCTAACATGAAAAATTAAACAATTGAATACTTGTCTAAATGTTTTTATTGTCAATGGGCAAAGGATGAACATCAACATCTGGCAGGTCTGTTACAACCTCTGCCTATACCCAAATGGAAATGGGAAATTATTTCGACGGACTTCATCCTAGGTTTTCCTAAGACTCAAAGACAAAATGACTCGATTATGGTAGTAATTGATCAACTAAGTAAGTCTACACATTTTATACATATGAAATCTACTTACAAAACAATTAACATCGTTGAAATTTTTATGAAAGAATTTTTAGATTGCATGGAATTCCTAAGATGGTGATTTTAGATAGAGATGTCAAGTTTACATCTAATTTTTGGAAAGAATTGTTTGTAGGTTTGGGTACTAATTTGAATTTCAGCACAAGTTACCATCCACAAATGGATGGGAAAATAGAATGAACCGACCAAATTATCGAAGACATGTTATGAATGTATGTAAGAACAAAACCAACTAAGTGGGAATAATATCTACAGTTAGTTGAGTTCACATACAATAATGGGTATCATGCATCAACTAAGATGAGTTCCTTCAAAGTGTTATATGAAAGGAAATACACAACCCTGATCAGTTGGGATAATCTAGTTGACAGGATTATGGTTGGACCAAAAATGCTCCAAGAAATGGAGAAAATGGTAAGAAGGGTACAACAGAACTTGAACAAGGCACAGAGTCGATAGAAAAACTATGCAGGCCTAAAAAGGAGACATAAGGAATTCAAGATTGTGGAACATGTATATCTAAAAGTAAAAGCAAGAAGAAGCTCCCTAAAGCTAGGAAATTGTTCCAAGTTGGTGCCAAGGTTTTGTGGTGCTTTTCAGATCTTAACTCGAATTGGACCAATGGCATATCCACTGGCACTTCCTACAAATTTAAAAGTTCATAATGTTTTTTATGTTTCATTATTGAAAAGATATATTCATGATTCTATTCACATCATTGATTGGAACATAGTGTAGGTGGAACCAGAAGGAGAGTTCCAAGAGGAACCTCTATTCATTTTGGACATGAAAGAAACAATACTTCACAACAGAGCCATCACCCAGGTAAAAGTGGAGTGGAAACACTTTAGTCCTGAGAAGTCTACTTGGGAATTGGAAGAAGATATGCTGAAATCTTATTCAATTATGTTCTAAGAGAGGATTGAACACTGAGGACAGTGTTGTACTTAAGGGGGATAGGATGTGATATCCTCAAATTGTTAGAAAATAAATTCCATGTTGAATTTATAAATAAATTTTCATTTATGGAAAATCTGAATTTAGAATTTCAGAATATGTAATTATTATTTTTATGACTGTTGGGTAAAGTTTTGACTTGCCTAACTGTTTTCTTTTGACGAACACATGTATGAGACAAAATTTTTAATGAATTAAATGCTGGAAGAAAATGGAAGAATGAGGTTAAAAATAGTTGACCATGACTCTATGAGTGGGGAACAAGTTTGAGTTAACTCATAGATGAATTTTACAAGTGTCAGAAGTTGAGTTATGTCATTGGAAGCCCCTGAAAATCAGGGATTTGTAAATCTATGAATTTCCCCAAGGAGGAAAAGGAATCGAAAGACCTAGGCATAAGGTAAATACAACATATGTGAGAGGCAAGATGTTGCTTAGTATGTTGGGGAATGAGAATTGTCTTGCTGTTATGAACACATCTGGTGTGAAGCAAAACATTTTTTGAACTATTGAAGGTGACAGTGGCTAAGGAGTGTGACTAATTTTTCCCTTATGGAGTCATGGTCAGGCTAGGGGGTAATCAAGACAAGTGATCACATTTTTTTTGTTTCTATGGTTGGGTGGAATGTGGTTATTCCATTTGTTTCCCAACATCAATATTCATATATGTATCTCAGCTATGTACTTTTATGGTTGATGTTATATTGTTGATGTAAAATCATGAAGATGTAATATGTATTTAAATATGTATCTCAGCTATGTACTTTTATGGTTGATGTAAAATCATGAAGATAGGTAACACTTTTTCTTGTTTTATGCGATTTTTGTTTAATTTTAACATGTTCTTCAACTTCCGGTAAAAAAAAGTATTTTTTTTTTTATTTAGAATTTTACTTTACTGTAAAAACAAAACTTGTGAAGACTTTTGTTAGCTTTCTACTGACTATTTTTCAAAAAAAAATTATTGATATTTGATATGTCGATTTGGCAATTGTTGGACAGCATGTTCCTTAAAAATAAAGGGAAAGATAATGAGTTATTTCCCCCCCCC
>ML782093.1:99521-133985 GCA_009831015.1 Picea engelmannii | reverse complement strand
TTTTTGACAAATGAAATATACTAAAACAATCTACAAAGAATATATTTTGGGATGACTATAGTTTTGAATCTAATGGATGAATATTATAATTTCTAGATTTTTTTGAAGTTGACCAATCTAAAAAAGTTACATTTTTTAAACACATGTTTTCCTCCACCATGTATCTATCTTAATTTTTACTTAAAATTAAAATCTAAAATACCTTTTTCAAGAGAACAGTTTAAAGATTCTAAATATAAATTTTCCATAATTTTCCACTGTGTATTTTTAGAGATATGGATTTTTCATTTCGTTGAATCATAATCTCACCTAAAAATACTATGCAGTGATTTTTTTATAAAATTAAATAAAATTAGATAACAAAAATGAAAATGAAAACAAATTATATTCAATGAAAGTAGATTCAATTTTAAAAATATTGGTATCAATTCTGAAACTAAATTCTGAGTATTTGGAGGACTCTGCCGAAATCTATTTTTTAATGGAATCCATTAAAAATAAACCTTTCGACTGAAATATGCTTACTGCAGGAAAAAAACCCATGCGAAAAATATTGTGCATGGATTTCGAGGGCGTCATTCAATTTGACAAGAAAATTTTCGGCCGGAAAAATTCCTAGCGACATTTTTTCAGCCGAAAAAATACCACTAGGAATTCTGGAGACCTAATTATCACAAAATTATCACCCATATTCAATATATATATAAATCACAATCTATTTAAGTTGACTATGTAGCTGTCTTAGATTCGTGGCTTGTCATTGTGTAAGAGTATTTGTAGTGACATTTTTGAAGTGTTATGGTTTAGTATATATATATATATATATATCTGTGTGTGTGTGTGTGTGTATTGGCTATGATCGACTTATTTCTTTAATTGTTGTTCATTTACGATACAAAATCAAATACTTTAGAAAGAAATAAGTACAAATAGATTGTATTGAAATATCTACTATTATGTTGAGTATAGGTGGAAAATAATAAAAGTCCCAAATACATTTTTTTTCTTTATCCATTAACATAGAAAGATAGTTAATACAGTAGATCTCAGAATGTTTGACAAAATACATTTATTATAGTCATTAGGTTACTGACCAAATAGTACAGATGGGGTTTCCATAGACCCAAGAACTCCATAACTTGTTTAAACAGAGTTTTAAAAGAGCCTACATAAAAATTGTGTGTAACTGAAGGGAATGCACACATGGAATGGTGAAGGAAAAACATGGAACCCAAATACCTTTTGGTGGAAGGATGCTTCTTTCACCAAGCACATTGTTATTTCCAACCCGCAAGAGAAATAATGTGAAGGTATTAATAACTTTACTACTATTCGAGTCATTAAAGAATGAGATAAATAAAATAATTCAAAGGCGCAACTTATCTCGGATCCCGATGAATATCGGATTGTCTTTGTTTTCCTTTGCAAAGTAGTCGATTCACGATTCAGGAGGAGGAGTGGGTTTGTAACCATCTGATGGGTTCCCTCGCAAAGAAAAAGGGACCCATCATCAAATCATATCCATGCGTATATTATTCACTTGTGAAATTAAAGAAATAAAAATAGACATTTAATAAAGTTCTGTTGCTTCGTCATTCTTGTACATGTCCTCTAAAATATTTAGAATATTAAATACAAAGAACATATATATAAAAATGAAATTTACATAATGTAACCAATGAGGAGAAAACTTGCAAACCAATTAATTAACAGGGAAGTAGCGATAACAAGTTTATTCTATCTTTTACAGAGGTTAAAATGATAAGAGTTTATCAGTGAAATAGTCTATATTATAGAACAAACATCAAAAGAATTACTTGGAAGTATTTATCAAAACCATGTCCAGAGGACCAAAAGCATGGAATGAATTTACCGTCATGAAGTTGAGAACTAAGTACATAGTTAACAAATAAAAAGAGAGTTAACTTTGTTCCCATACTACACAGATGAAATTTCGACATAGATAGTAAGTACAACAATAAATGAATAAGAAGACCTTTTTCCAAGTTTCTAGTTTTAGGGAGAACGTTTCCACAAGCAATCTCCTATATCATAGACAAGAAAATTTAACTATAGCAGAAGCAATAAAAAGTAAAGATCATTGTCAAATTAACTATAATCTTTAACATACCTAGATTATCGATAAGTGCAAACAAATGTCTAATTGAGAGAAAGAAAGTATCTGGGGAATTTATTGTGGAAATAATCATTAAACAGAGATAGAGTTACGACTTCAGTCAGATGGGTTCTTAATTTAAAGAATCTAATAACCAACGATTACATATGGAGAAATGTTAATTGTTACTTAAAATAAAATAAGTTTTTTAACCTTCTATAAAAATAGACAGAGTTTCAGTAAGAATTTAACCATATAAAGTTTAAACAATCGAGTCTATAACAAATTAATAAGTGGAATAGACTTCGCAAGTTATGACTATGTTCTGGAATAGAAAGAACAACACCTTAACCTTTTCGGGAAAATAATTCCATCGAAGGCCTACACATACTAAGTCTCAAGACTGAGGATGTTTTGCACCAAACTTTCCAGAAAAATGGTCGTGGGGTGTAACAATCTCTGTTCAAACCAAAATCCAAAATGATACAAAGAAAATCAAAAAGGGTTTAGTTTATGGCAACGGTTTACAGTGTTTTCCGACCACGAGTTTGACTGGGGAGAAAATCAAAAGTGCATGGTCTTGAGGACTTATATTCAACATAGAGGAAGCAGAGTAACCCTATGTCTTGAATCAAACCCAACTGATAAAACTTAAAGGATGAAACATAGAATACAAGTGATGCATTTATCAAAGTAGAACCTGGAAGGAAACATATACAAAGGGGAAAATAATATTTGGGTCCTACCTTCAAACCAAAAGAAAAGAACAAGGAATTTGACACATAATCCCTAGAGATTTCATTTGTACTAAAGGAGGTATTACATCAGAGAATACATTGCATAGGGAATGCATGGCACCAGAGAACCTTTACAAAGTTTACATAGTATGTGGTTACTTACCCATGCTAGTGGAGAACCCTGCCAACATGTTATTTATTTCCATACCTCACCAGAGACGAATGCCACTAGAATAATAGGTCACAAAGAGTAACACAGTGAAGGAGAAAAAGCAAATGAGACCAAAGGGCCGACTACGAGGTGAGCAATGGCACCTCGAGCCTCTCATTCATGGGAAAGAACAACTAGTATGCTATCCACACTACTTCCATGTGCTTCCGATTGAAGTGGAGTGCCCACATTGGGTGGGTTCCTGTAGTACTGGGTAGGTTCTATCACCACTAATGGACCTGCCATAACTTAAATATTGATGAGCCATAACAACCTAGTTTCAAGCATGGCTCGACATTCACCTCACCATGATACACAAACCATTTTAATATTGTTTTTATGTACATAATCCTAGTTCAGGTGGATATAGGGTTTAGTATATATGCATAGAGTTTGAACCTTGTATTAATGGGTGCATCATATGTTTCGTTTACAATTTAGTTTTTTTTATATTAGCATGGTGTGGTATTACATGGGTATGTTGGTAACCCCAACGTGCCTATACAATGGACGTTGACAGTTATGTCTAATAGCTTAACATTGTGAATAAATGTATGACTGTAATACTCTAGAATCATGACATAACTTATAATAATCTAGGTTATGAACCAATCTACGAAAACACTATGGATTAGTTTAGTGGAATATAACCATAAGTTATATATTGGTTTTAACTCTCCTTCTAACTTAGGATGGATATTCCAATGAAGTGAAATTTATGTATATATACGAGAATGGGACAAATGTATAAGAAGATATCTTCATGTGTTATGAACTAGTTTTGGATTGATAATAGAATTTAGTCTCCCTGGCATACTTTTTTTTATTTTAGTTAAATTTTGGGTACATTATAAACCCAAAGAAGCACAATGACCCATAACCACATGGGAAGAATTAAAGGCAACCTTGAAAGAGAATTTATATCCCATAGGACATCTTGATGATTATGATATATAGTGCCAGAGATTCCACAAATAGCAAGGCCAGTAGAACTGGATTTCCTAACTATCAACACATTGGGAGATGTTTATTGGTCAATGATTTGCAACAAAATTGTAAGAGAAATTCAAGAGCCCCAACAAAGGGAGAATTTAGAAGTAAAACAGTCAAATCGACAGAAGACCATTTGAGTCCAAACAAGTTCAAGACAAAGACACAGGTAAAATCCAATTCCTTCCACAAAAGTAGAAGCATTAGATGCAAGGTCCTAAATATGCCAATGGTTCTAAGAATCCTTTTGTAGGAATGTGGGGTGATCATCATAAAACATCCACTCACTTGAATGAACATTGTAGAATGCAAAAGGAGACCATGGTCATGGAAATGGGTCAAAATATTGACACTAATCATGAATCTCCAATATGTATTGCAATTAATACTAGTTTTCCAAACACAACACCATTGTCGCAAGCCCACAATGTTATTCTTTAGCATGTCACAATCGTGTAGACAGATAAAGTATAGTAACTACCCATCGTAACACCAGAACGCAAAGAAGAGCAGGAGAGATTGACTGTTTCATACCAATTTTTTGGTGAAATGATAACATGCTCATGTTATCATTGATGGTGGAAGCTAAAATAACATCATCACCAATGATTATATCGTAAGCGATAAGATCAATGGATGTTGTGGGTGGGAGGGAATCCAAAAGGAAAAAGGAGGGGCTTCATTGTTAATACACACACACATATATAGGAAAGTAGGAAAGGAGAGTGGGAAACACAAGAAATGACTTGAAAGAGAAGAAATGACCCTGATATCCCCAAGGAATGGTGAGTTGAGAAATGATGGGAACACAACCCTATATGGGTGGGATGGACAAAGATCTATATGTGTATTAACTTAGACTGAAGAAAAATTAAGCTCAAATCTTTCACTCTCATGCATTCTTTCACTCATTCCTTCCTTCCTTCTCCTTTACTAATTTATATAGGCTGTTCATCTTCGTTCTAAGGAGTGTCATGTCTGGGGCCTTTCCTTATCTCTAGTTACTTTATTTAGCATTACTAGGCTCCTTTGAATGATTCTTTCATGAAAATATCTATAGAGCAAGAATCTCATATAGAATTTCGATGTTGTGTCTTATATAGTTCTAGTTAACGAAAGCAGTGGAAACCGAAAAGGAAAGAGACTCATTCCCGATCTATTTTGTTTCCTCAAATTCCATATGACCTGCTCTACTTCGTTCTCACCATGAATCTCTCTCTAGAAGAAATTGTGGTTGGGAAGGTCGAATTAGTTAATTGACGCTCAAGCTAATTTCTCACGAATAACCCTTGAATGTAAATAATTGAATTTCTAATACTTTAATCTAGGAGGAACAAATTTGATATGTACATGGATTGGTATGAAATGTCCTATCAATTGATTCATGGGTGTTTACCAGGTTGCAACAACTTATTGTGTCAAAATATGTTGGAGACCCTGTGTGTAAGGGTTGAGAATTCAAGTAAATTGTAGAATGCAATTGTTGATGCAAAGGGATACTCTTGTTAATAGAATGCACTAGAGATGTATTGGTTTCTAAGAGCATCATGGAAGGTTTATGGTTTTTAAATTAATTTATTTTTGTTTAAACATACATTGTTCTAACCTATTGATGTGCTTTATTATTAAGGAGCATCGTGATGCATTTATTTTTTATAAAATAAAAAAAATGCTATTTTAGTATTTTATATTAAGAATGTTTATGAGTGTGCTTTATTTTTTAAGCATTGGTATGCACATCCAACTTAGGAGCATTGATGCCCCCATCAACCTAGGAGCATCGATGCACATGGTTGACTTAGGAACATTGGTGTTAAAACCTGTGCAAAAACCTTTTCCTACCCACCTTAAGTTGACCGACCACATCGGTGCACCTAAGTTGACTTAGGGTGCATCAATGTGATCAACTGAATTAGGCGCATTGGTGCTAAAACCTTCGGTCGCCTACCTGCACTAACAACCTCCGCTAACAACCTTTGTGATAAACAAAGAAGGGATAAGTTTTTCAGGGAGGTTTTGTAAAAACCTACGCAAAAATGTGTTCTCCTTGTACTGAAAGTATCTCTCTATTTTCACTAGCATTAAAAAGAGAGCCAATATTGCTAAAATTAGAACTAACTCTCATGAGCTACATAGTGAGACTGGGTGTTGGACAATCCTCAAAACACCATGGCATGAAAGAATATGTCACCTTTGTGACACCAAGAAGGTTGAATATGAAAAGCGCTTTCTCGTGGAGTGCCCTACATATACCTAAATTATATCTCAATTTTAAAATAATCATCAAAATTATAATTGTCTTGGAACAATTCTCCTAATGATTTTTTAGGATCAAAATAACATTATAAAGAAATTCAAGTAATCTCTTACCTTTTTAAGGTCCAATAGACCTATTTTGATCACACTGGACCCATCATCAATAAATCATAATTGAATTTAATATAATAATTTATAAATAATTAAAGAGTATAATCCTACTTTTTATATAAGAATTTGAATAAAAAAAAATTATTATTATTATTTAAATGTGAAATATTATGTTTTGGATTTTTTTTATAAAGTAAATTATTAATTTATTATTCATGCTTCCATTGTAATTAATCAATTTATTATGATTTTAAATAATTTATTTAATGTTTATTGTAGTAGGTGTAGTTTATGGAGAATAGGTGGGATTGATATTAGCCAAATGAATTACATCACACATCAATCATTACCTTTAAAGCTTGATAATCAAGTTCCCTCAACTATGAAGTTTTTAAAAGAAGCTAGTCAACTTAATTAGTGTCCCATTTGTTAAACCTTAATAGATATTATTCCTTAAAACTACTCAGTTAAAGTTCTATTATAATATTGAAGATTGCATTGTATTTATTTTATTTTTGTTTTTATTTATTATTATTATTATTTTGAAGGTGGTAAAATATATTATAACTCCACTTAAAATGACATTTAAATGGTGTATAAAGGGAAAAGAGTGAAGACCATCCTCTATTGGTCCATAAGGAGCCATACCTTCTCTCCTACCAAATGCTGCTAGGTCTTGGACCATTCACATGTTATTAACTAATAAGAAATAATTGTAGGTCTTACTTGAGGACCTAAAGGTTACTTTGACTTAGAAAGTGTCCTCAATAAAGTCATTTTTCCTTATAATCATTGTCCGAATTGCCTACAAAAGGGTCATATACTTTCTAACAACATCTAGCCTAAGTGTATACAAGAAACCAAATACTACCATCAATTAGAATTTAACCTAATATTCAAATGTAATAAACTTATCTACTTATAAAAAAATTGGAGCCTATCCACTCCACTTTTTTAAGAAACCATCATTGAAATTCAACTCTGTAATTATTAGTAAAATTAAAAATTTCCATTACTTAATTGCAGTTTTTAATATATAAAGAGATTCAAAACCATGAAAAATATGTGTTAGCATTTTCTTAATATATAAATAGATTCAAAACTTAGAAAAAATTCTTTTATATATATATTATGCAATCTCAACCATTAATATCTCAATTCCAACGCTTTTCAAAAATTTTAACCAAAATTTTAACAAATCTATTCAAATAATATATAAAAATAAAAATAACATGTTTAAACTATATAAAAAAAATAATATATAAAATTAAAAATAACATGTTTAAACTACTCTAGAAAATTATTGTTAAATATGCGTTTATCCCAATGGGAAAAAGATGTTAAAACCATCGTACATGCAAGGACTAATCGTAAACGAGCATCCTTAAAATAATCCCAAACGGTATACGTGTCTTCACTTTGTCGTGCATCAACTGATGGGTGGCTGACCTACCTTTCTCTGGGGACTAAACTTTTTTTTGTAAGTTGCCCCAATTTCCAAATGAACCCCACTCTACGAAACCCAAAGTCACCATCCACGTGACTGGTTGTCGATATAGTTTTAGCTGTAATAATTAACTAAACAAAATCTTACATGATCGATGTACCTTGGACCCTATCATGTGCAACCACATTGCGGCCTTTTTCCGTGTTAAATAATTTATTCCATGATTTCGAGGGTTAAATGTGCGGAACTCCAACGACAATTATTAATCAGGATTTTCCATTGCTGTCTCATGCTATACCTCGGCTTTCTAAATCTATCTAAATCTAAATGCTATAAAGTGGTTTCGAAATGTTGTTTAAATGGGACTGGAAATGGTAATTCCACGTGCAGTGAAGTTTCTTAAATGTCATATCAATGGCGCCGGAAATGGTCATTCACGTGCATTAAGGTTTATTAAAACCTTAGCTGTGGTCCAAGGCAGATTCTTTCATGATTCATCTTCTTGACTATGTCCTTCTGGCACGGAATGCGGCTGATTTAGATCTTCAAAATCACTAGCCTCAAAATTTGCGTGCTGGATGGCTATAAATAGTCTTCATATGCTCACCCGCAAATTTTAAAGCCCGGCTCACTGGGTTGCATTCATTGTTAGCTATAGATAGACATATATTCATTCTGTCAAATTCTGACTGCGCAGTATAAGTATAATTTAGGAGGATGGTTTGAGTTTTTTTCAATTGGTTCAGGATTGATTCCATGAAAAAAAATCTTGGAAGTGATATGCTCGACAGTATAGTTTCATTAATTTCAACTTGATTTAAATGTGTAGTATATTCCAACTTTATAAGGTTGATAGCTCGGGATTTTTTCACTGATCGAATTCAATTCCGAATTTTAGACTAATAATGTAGTTTCATTGACTTGAACTAGATCCATATAAGCCCAAATAAATTTGGATAATACATTAAGGAAAATAAGTCCCATCTCCAAATAAGAGACGGCGTTGTAGAAAAGTGGAAAAAAGAGTATTTGTGTTGTTTAAAAAAGAACATTGTTATTAGAATTTGAAGAAGCTCCAGACGTGTGGGCTAATTTAATGGAGGACGATACTTGGTCATCAGCTTCTGCGGGTCAATATCATGAGAACACCCGGACGAGGAAGGGTCACTGGACTATCTAAGAGGACATGGAGCTCACTACATATATATAAGCTTACACGGGGATGGCGGCCGGAACTTTCTCGCCAAAGCGGTCGGTATGCATGAATAAAATGTTAAATTTTTAATTAAATAAAGTACTAAGGCAAGTGTTTCTCTTTCCTAGGCGCTTAAGGGGTGAGAAAGTGTCTAATGTGGGCTCTAGTCATTTAATTTGTGAGATGCAAATTAAAAAGTGACTTTATGACTAAAGTGAGAGTGAGTGAAGAGACATCTAATTTCAACCACTCATCTAATCTAATATCAGCCATTGGATTAGAGAGACTCCTCACCTACCTCATGAGGTCGATTAGGGTAGAGGGGCGCACCCATTCTTGGGTTGTTGAGTGTTTTCATTTTGAGAGAGCAAGAGAGAAGAGAAGGGGGCGAGCTGAAGAAGGAGGCCGCTATCTGAGCTAGGGCATGCATTCCAAGACAGAAAGAGGAAAACTTTGGCATGCATTTCAAGGAGAGAGTTCAGTCATTTAATAAAGGGCCATACTGTACAGATTAGGAGGAGCGTACAACTTTAAAGTTGGCACAAAAATCGAGGCAAGGTACAACATTAAATGAAATCCATATTGTACGGATTTTGAGCAGGTCGTACAGTCATAAATTGCACAGAAATCGAGGGCCAACATACAAAAAAGGAGACAGGCCATACCGTACGGATTTTATCAGTCCGTACTGTTGTTTTTGCTGCACAGTTTTCGAGGCAGGTTGTTGTGTGTATTTTCTAAGTTTTAGCACAGTTCCCAAGGCAGCCGTACATGCATTTATTGCCCAGAAAATTGTTGCCGCTGTTTGGCACATTTTTTGAGGTGGTCGTACAGTCAAAGAGGGTTCAGAATTGAAGAGCTAACCTGTACATTGCTATAGGAAATTCTGTTGGAAATTTCGTAGAGTTTAGCTCAGCATTTTGAAGACAAAGCTTGGCACGGTTTTCGAGATAAGTCTGTATTAAATTTATGATATTATTGACTACTGTAAAAGACATTTCCTCAGACTTCATAAATAATAAAATCTCCCTCTCTCACTGGTTTTCCCCTTGTGGGTTTTTCCAGGGTCAAAGTTAGACCAAAAATTTATGTGTCATTAATTTTCTGAGTTTTATATGTTGCTGATATTTTATTTCTGCGTTGAAAACGAAGTTCAGAATCCTCATGTTTCAGTTCTGAAATAATTGTCTATTGTGTATTTAATTGCTGATATAAAACTGGGTTTGGGCATTAAACATTGAATGAAAAATCAGCAAGATTGAAACTGGGTTGGGGTCTGAAAAAATTAACATGGTATTAGAGTTGAGTTGAAGGGAAGCAGAGATTTCAGTAGATAGAAAGTTGGGACAACAGTCACTTCACAGGGCAGATTTTTGAATTTGTTATTTTTAGAAGAAAAATGTCAATGGCTACTAGTTTGAGAGTTGAGGACAGACTTGATGGGGAAACAAATTTTGGTGCTTGGAAGGAGAAAATGATCTTGCTTTTGCAAGAAAATGAGTTGTGGGATATTGTGGAGAATACCACTACTCATCCTGTTGTGGTACCTACTGATGCTACTCTTCTTGCAGCCTATACTAAGAAAAGTATCAAGGCTAAGAGATTTATTCTTGATGCCATAAAAGATCATTTGATTCCTCACTTGACGGGGAAGACACATGCCTATGAGATGTGGGAGTCTTTGACTAAATTGTACCAGAGTACAAATGAAAACCAGAAAATGGTTTTGAGGGAAAAACTAAAGAGCATAAAAATGACCAAGGCTAAAAATGTGGTCACATACCTTACTAGACTGACACAGGTGAGGGGTGAGCTGGGAGCTGTGGGGGAAGCCATAGTTGACAGTGATCTTGTGAGAACAACATTGAATGGAGTTTCCAAACAATGGGTTTTTTTTTGGAGGGCATTGTTGCTAGGGAGAAGCTTCCTAGTTGGGAACGTCTTTGGGATGACTTTGTTCAGGAGGATACTCGAAGAGGTTATGTGCATAGCAGTTCATCTACAGGCCATGAGGAGGAGAATGTGGCTCTTGCTACCACTAGCAAGAAGAAGTTCAAAAGGGGTCCAAAGGGAGGACAGAAGCCCAAGGGTGAAGGGAAGAAAGGCATGAACAAAGTCAAGTGCTTTGCATGCCATAAATTTGGGCACTATACAGGACAGTGTCCAAACAAGAAGAAGAAACAAACAGGAGCTTCAGCAGAGGTGGAAGAGTTTTCCACCAAGTTTGACAAGGAATTTTCCTTGATTGTGTGTCTATCCTCAAGGACCACTACTTCAAATACTTGGTATATTGATAGTGGTGTCTCTCGCCATATGAAAACAGTTCGTGAGCACCAGACAGATCTTACTAAGTGTGGAGATGTAGAGGTAGTGCTTGGAGATGACCGAGAGGTCAAGGTGGTTGGTTGTGGGACCGTATCATTTCAGAGGGAATCTTTGCCTCCCATGACTTTGATAGAGGTTTTATATGTTTCAGGCTTGAAGAACAACTTAGTGTCAGTTTCTACTATTGAGGAGAAGGGCTATGAGATCTTGTTCCGTGATGGTCAAGTGCTTCTTTTCCCCAAAGGGTCTAGCATCACTTCAACCAAAGTGATTGGTACTAGACATGAGAGGATGTACATGTTTTTGTTCCAGCCAGCGAGAGCATTGATTCATTCTACCAGCAACAACAGTGACCTATGTGAGCTATGGCACAAGAGGATGGCACATTTTCACCATGGGGCTTTGAGAGTTCTGAGGGAGATGGTGATGGGAGTTCTAGATTTCAATTCAAAGCACCATGAGTTGTGCAAGGGGTGTGCTTTGGGAAAGTACACCAAGACTACTTTTCGAAGTAGTGACAATAGAGCAGTAGGGATACTTGATCTTATACATTCAGATGTATGCGGCCTAATGTCTTTGGCATCGTTCACTGGTTCCCTATACTATGTTGTATTCATTGATGACTTCTCTCGGAATTCCTGGATTTTCTTCATGAAGACCAAATGACAGGGCTTCAATCAGTTCCAAGAGTTCAAAGCTCTTGTGGAGAACCAGACTGGGAAGAAAATCAAAGTCCTGAGATCAAACAATGGGGGTGAGTATACCTCCAAGGAGTTCATGGACTTTTGTGCAAGAGAGGGCATCAGGAGGGAGTTGACTGTTCCTTACAACCCGTAGCAGAATGGCGTTGCAGAGAGGAAGAAAAGGGCCATTGTTGGGGCTGCGAGAGCCATGCTACATGATCAAGGGATGCCACTATTTCTATGGGCTGAGGCATGCTACACTGAAGTTTATCTACAGAACATGAGTCCTCACAAGGCTGTGGGGAGCATGACTCTTGAGGAGGCTTTCTCTAGGAAGAATCTTGAGGTGGGGCACCTTCGTATTTTTGGGTGCATCACATTTTCATATGTCCCTTCTGAGAAGAGGACAAAGCTGGAGCCCACGACAAAGAGAGGGATCTTTGCTAGGTACAGTGAGACTTCAAAGGATTTCTGTATATACCTTCCTTCCTTGAGGAAGACTGTCTTGAGGAGGGATGTCAGATTTGAGGAGGACAGAGCCTTTAGGAAGTCTAGAGGGACAGAGAAGGGTGAGCAGTCTTCACGACAGATTCAAGTGAGTCCACAAAAGACTACAGTGACATAGAGTTTGGGGCCACCAGCTTCGGTGATGATAGGTTCACAGGTGATAGGGCCACAGAGTTCAGGTTCACAGGCTACTGGTCCATAGGTTTCAGGATCAGGTACTTCAGAGTCTACTACAGGGTCATTGTCTTCAGGAGATGGGGTTGAGCAGGGAGAGTCCCCTCCACAGGACACTAGTTCCGAGAGGAGGAAGCCCAAGTGACTTCATGACACTTTGAGGGAGGCACAATGTTCAGTGGGGAATCCCAGACAGGTAGTGAGGGAGAGTAAACCTCTCGAGAGGTTTTGCAGCTACATTGCGATGGTGAGCAGTATTCGGGAGTCTGAGCCTTCAGCTTTTGAGGAGGCCACTAGTAGACAGGTATGGAGAGATTCCATTATGGAATAGTACAATTCCATCATGAAGAACGATGTCTCGGAAGTTGCTCCTAGACCTGAGGGGAAGTCAATGGTGACTTCCAGGTGGCTCTACAAGCTAAAGCATATTGCAGATGGCAGCATTGAGAAGCACAAAGCTCGTTTTGTGGCTCAGGGATTTTCACAGGTTAAGGGAGTCGACTATGATGAGACGTTTTCGCCGATTGCTAGATACACTTCGATCAAGGAATTGATCTCCATTGCAACATAGATGGGTTGGAAGATCCACCAAATGGATGTGAAGACCGCATTTCTGAATGGTCTTATTGAGGAGGAGGTGTATATTGAGCAATCATTGGGTTTGAGGTGCATCAGAGAGAGTCTCATCTGTGTGGACTGAAGAAGGCATTGTATGGGCTGAAACAAGCTCCCAGAGCTTGGTATTCGAGGATAGATGTCTATTTGTAGCAGTTGGGTTTTCAGAAGAGTGAGGTGGATCCCAACCTATACTTCATTGTGGTTGGAGAGGATCCTCTCATTCTTCTTCTATATGTGGATGATCTTTTCATTACAGGGGCAGAGAGACTCATTAGCATCTCTAAGGAGAGCCTTGCTTCAGAGTTCAAGATGACTGATATCGGACTGATGCATTACTTTTTGAGATTGGGGGTTTGGCAGGAGCCTAGGCACATCTTCCTGGGACAGGGAAAGTATGTGTGTGACATTCTAAGCAGATTTCAGATGGGAGATAGCAGGCCCATGACCAATCCCATGATTACCAACTAGAAGAAGCTTCATGCTTCTGAGTCACAGTCGGTGGATTCCACTTTGTATCGTCAGTTGATCGGGTCATTGATGTATTTGGTCAATACTAGGCCAGATATTTGTTTTGTTGTCAACACTCTCAGTCAGTTCATGGTGGAGCCTAGGAGAGTGCACTTGGTGGCAGCAAAATATGTGCTCAGGTATTTTTGGGGTATAGTAGATTATGGTTTGGACTATCAGAGAGGAGATGGAGTTCATCTGGTTGGTTATACAGACTCAGATTGGACAGGATGTGTCAGTGACAGGAAAAACACTTCAAGGTGTTGTTTTGGATTGGGATCAACAGTTGTGTCTTGGTTCAGTCGGAAGAAAAAGTCAGTGGTTTTGAGTTCTGTAGAGGCTGAGTATATGGCAGCCAGTCAGGCCAGTTGTGAGGCCCTTTGGCTTTGCAAGATGCTGGTGGGATTGTTCGGTGTGCAGTTGAGGCCTACTGTGATTTACTGTGATAATCAGAGTTGCATTAAACTCTCGGAGAATCCAATTTTTCATGACCGGTCTAAGCATATCGAGATTCGTTATCACTTCATCCGTGATTATGTTCAGAGAGGAGCTGTGGAACTATAGTACATATCTATAGAGGAGCAGGTTGCAAACATACTCACCAAAGCAATGGGCAGAGGCAAGCTTGTATTTTTTAGGGACAAGCTTGGAGTGGTGAGTAACACTTTCCTTGGTATGAGGGAGTGTTAAATTTTTAATTAAATAAAGTACCAAGGCAATTTTTTCTCTTCCCTAGGCACCTAGGGGGTGAGAAAGTGCCTAATGTGGGTCCTAGTCATTTAATTTTTGAGATGCAAATTAAAATGTGACTTTATGACTAAAGTGAGGGTGAGTGAAGAGACATCTAATCTCAGCCACTCATCTAATATAATCTTAGCCATTGGATTAGAGAGACTCCTCACCTACCTCATGAGTTCGATTAGGGTAGAGGGGTGCACCCATTCTTGGGTTGTTGAGTGTTTTCATTTTGAGAGAGCAAGAGAGAAGATAAGAGGGTGAGCTGAAGAAGGAGGCTGTTATCTGAGCTAGGGCATGCATTCGAAGACAACGGAGAGAGGTCATTCATTTAATAGAGGGTCATACTGTACGGATTAGGAGGAGCGTACAACTTTAAAGTTGGCACAAAAATCGAGGCAAGGTACAACATTAAATGAAGGCTGTAGTGTACGAATTTTGAGCAGGCCATACAGTCATATATTGCACAGAAATTGAGGGATAATGTACAACAAAGGAGATAGGCCATACCGTATGGATTTTATTAGTTTGTACTGCTGTTTTTGCTGCACAATTTTCGAGGCAGGTTGTTGTGTGTATTTTCGGAGTATTGGCACAGTTCCCAAGGTGATCATACATGCATTTATTTCCCAGAAAATTGTTGTTACTGCTGTTTGGCACAATTTTTGAGGTGGCCATACAGTCAAAGAGGGTTCAGAATTGAAGAGATGACCTATACATTGCTACAGAAAATTATGTTGGGAATTTCGTGGAGTTTAGCTCAGCATTTTGAAGACAAATCTTGTCACGGTTTTCAAGATAAGTCTGTATTAAATTTCTAATATTATTGACTTCTATAAAATACATTTCCTCAGACCTCAGAAATAATAAAATCTCCCTCTCTCACTGGTTTTCCCCTTGTGGGTTTTTCCAGGGTCAAAGTTAGACCAAAAATTTATGTGTCATTAATTTTTTGAGTTTTATATGCTGCTGATATTTTATTTTCGTGTCATTAATTTTCTGAGTTTTATATGTTGCTGATATTTTAGTTCTGCGTTGAAAATGAAGTTCAGAATACTCATGTTTCAGTTTTGAAATAATTTTCTGCTGTGTATTTAATTGCTAATATAAAATTGGGTTTGGGCATTACACATTGGCTGAAAAATCAGCAAGACTGAAACTAGGTTGGGGTCTGAAAAAATCAACCTAAAACTCTGTGAATACATACATCTGTGATTGGTTAACGTCTGCAGGGGAAAATTTCACTGTTTTCTGTGTCGTGGTTCGTTATTATTGCATGGAGCACATTCGCAATTTGTTGGTGATGGTTTTGATGAAATGTTATTATGTAATGACCACTTACGGAAATTATACACATTAATGTGTTCTGCAGATTTGTTTATGGGTTCAGGCAATCCCTGAAATGTATGTATTATATTGTGCAAGTCTCAATAGAGCTGGCAAGAGCTGCAGGCTAAGGTGGCTTAACTATCTCTGGCCTGATCTCAAATGCGACGACATCAGTCTTGAAGAGAAGCATTTATTTATCAAAATCCATGGCACTTTGGGCAACATGTATGTACTGATAAAGTGAATGTACATGTTGGTCTCAGGTATTCGGTATATATGTCTTTTAAATATATGTTAATTCAAAATTCAAATGGCCAGGTGGAGAATACATATCAAGAAAAAAATGAATGTATAAGGTGAAAGCCATAGCAGCATCATCAACGCAGAAAACCAAGTACATTTTGAACGTTCAATGGTTTTTTAGTGCGTCAGGACTCACAACATCATATCACAAAGTGTGTGACCTAGACAGTGCAGAGCCTCCGACAAGCTTTACAAGGAAAAACAGTGATGAGATGATGCATCAGACAAACACAACCCCATATTTGCAAAACCATATTCTGTCACAGGAAATTCCAATTAGTGAAGGAAAGTATGATTATGGATTGCAGGGAGAAATTCCTGCTCCTTTTCGAGTCAATGATGATGGGAAACAGAGAAAAGCTTTGCAGGAACATTTCGAAGAATCACATAACCACTGGTTACCTTATACTTTTTCAATGGGCTCTCTTGCAAATCTGCTATCTTCGGAGATCTTTGTAGATGGCGCCACTGATGATGGAAAAATACCGCCTTTGCCTTCTTCTTGCTATATAACTTGCCCAGAGGCATTCTATGATGGTCACACTTACTTGAATCATTCAGATGTATTATGGAACATGGATGAACAAGACGACCATTTCATTCGTAGTCCACAATCTGGGTGTGGGGATGATAGATGATTATATTAAAGAACAACAAAAAATCCCATGGAATGGAATTGTTTGTTCTATCTACTTTTTGGATATACAACCAGATCACTAGAATTTCGTTGACACGGACATTTTCAAATTTTTCTTACGTACGAGATTTTTAGTCTTGTCATTTTTAGAGAATACAGTTTCTAATGTTCTCCACACAATTTCTCTGATATCCTAGTTTTCCTGAGTAAATGTTTTATGAATTGCAGTCTGATCATTTTCACATAACACGATTTCTAATTTTGTACATTTTGTTTGCATGAAATCCTAGCTTTTCCTGGTAAATGTATTATGAATTGCAGTATGATCATTTCCCAAAATATAATTTCTAATTGTATACACATTGTGTCTATGATATACTAGTTTTTTCCGGATAAATATTTTATGAATTGTAGTATGATGAATGTCTAACAGAATAGGATGATTAAATTAATTGGCAAAGACTTAATGAGGTCCATCTCTATTTTTCATATCAATTGTATTTTCTAATGATTATCAAAACCTCCTGCATTCGTGCATCAACATTTCCAGACATTACTTGCAATCTAGAAATGAATATCTTTGTGATCCTACCGAGTCCCACAGATAATCACACCTTGCTAAAAGTAATTTCTGTGGAGTGATTACTCTTTCCAAATATAATCACCTCAGTCGTTGATGCTTTTTTTCACTAAATTCTATGCGAGTCAAGATTAGGAATTCGTGCAGGTTGACTATCAATTTTTGGGCAGCAGAAGCAAAACATATCATAAAACTAAGAACATATCAAACACATAGTAAACCAAGCACATTAATCTCACAATTTGACACAGTGATTTATGTGAAAACCCAATGAGGGAAAAAACCTTGGGTAATGATTATAGGTATTATTATTATTCAACAGAGAATTACAATAGCCTTGATAGGCATACAACCATCCTTTCCTCATACACTATACTCTCTTGCACTCACATTGTACTCCACCTCTATGGGTATGCTCACATATATAACATCTATTGATCATGAATAGATCACATAGTTACACTAGTAGTTCATAAATAGATTGCATTCATGAGCCTGTGCATGTGACCGTATGAGGAAATTTACCTGATATATCATACCCTTAATTAATTCATCACCTTTTTTGCAAGCCAAGAGAAGCCAAACACCACCATCGTAGCTTCTCTAACAAAACTGGTTTCATAAACATTCATGCAGAATTCACTTTTGTATGGACCTTTTCCAAAGACACTCCACCTTCATCAACAACTTGTCTTACAAAATGATACTTAATAGAAATGTGTTTCGCCTTACTATGATAAGTTGGATTTCTATCCAAATGAATAGCACTTTGACTATCGCAAAATACTTTCACCTTGTCCTGCATCCTTCCAAACTCACCCAATAGACCTTGTAACCAAATTGCCTCCTTGCATGCATGTGAAGCAACCATATACTTTGCCTTAGTAGTGGATAAAGAGACTACATTTTGAATCTTTGACATCCAACTAATAGGTCCTCCTACAAGATTAAATACATATCCTAAAGTGGATCTCCTTTTTTCCAAGTCACCTACAATATCTGAATCTACATAACTGCAAACTGAATCTTTGGAACCATCATATGTGATAGAATAATTGCTTGTGCCTCTAAGATATCAAAGCACCCATTTCACTGCTTCCCAATGCATTTTTCCCAGATTTTCCATGTATCGACTAACAACACCAACTGCATGTGAAATATCTGGTCTAGTACTCACCATCGCATACATCAAACTTCCCACTGCATTACCATATGGTACACGAGACATATAATCCTTGTCTTCGTCATTACTAGGACATAAACCTGAAGAAAGATTGAAATGGGAACCTAAAGGGATTGGTATGGATTTCACATTATTCATACCGACTCTCATAAATGTTTTCTCCACATTCTTATGTTGTGATAACCACAACTTACCATTTTTCATGTCTCTGTGTATCTCCATGCCTAAGATTTGTTTTTCTTCTCCTAGATCCTTCATATCAAATTCCCTAGCCAACTGACCCTTTAACCTATTGATTTTGACCATGCTCTTTCTTTCCACAAGCATATAGTGAACATATAACACCAAAATAATGAACATGTCATTTTCCAACTTTTTAAAGTAAACACAATTATCATATTCACTTGTAAAATTTAGGCGCACCATGAAGGAATCAAACTTCTTGTACCATTTCCTAGGAGACTGTCTCGGGCCATACAATGACTTCTTGAGTTTGCAAACAAACCTCTTATTGTGATCCTGAGAAAACCCTTCTGGTTGTTCCATATATATATCTCCATGTGGAAATGTTGTTTTAACTTCTAGCTTCTCTAGCCCAAGATCAAGTAAAGAAACAAATGCTAACACAATATGACTTGAAACAAGCTTCACAACTGATGAAAATATATCATTAAAATCAACACCTTCCTTTTCAGAATACCCTTTTGCTACCAGTCTTTCTTTATACCTTTCGAATTTATCATTATCACCCCTTTTGAGTTTGTAGACCCACTTGTAGTAAAAAACGTTCATATCCTTTGGAAGTTCTACCAAGTCCCATGTTTTATTCCTCTCTAAGGCATCCATTTCTTTGTTCATAGATTTCTTCCATTGAGCACTTTCAGATACCTTAATTGCTTCCTGAAAACAACTAGGTTGTCCATCAATAGAAACCAAAGCTACTGATGAAACATAATCGTCATACCTTGTAGGAGGATTCCTGACCCATGGAGATCTCCTCAGATATGGTTTAGGCATATCCTCAGTTTCCTGGATATTTTACGCATCTAGATTTTCTTCTTCTTCTTCTGGAACTTCTTCATGCTCCTTCCTTTCTGAAGATGGTTGAGTTTCCAACTGAATTTGTTGAACTTGCGGTACATGTTCTTGTCTCACTTCAACATCTACCATTTCTGATTTTAAGAGTGAGGATTCATCAAATACTACATGTCTCTTCTTATGATGAGTTTGTGGGCAGTAGGATCCCATAATATGTACCCATTAACTCCATCACCATATCCAACAAAGACATATTTATTTGATCTAGGATCTAACTTAGAACACTGATCTTTATAAATAAGAGCATAAGCATCAGAGACAAATATTCTCAGATTTAAAAAATCACACGAATGACATGTCCATACCTCTTCTGGAATCTTACATTTTATTGTTGTTGATAGTGACTGATTTATCAGATAGCATGTTGTTAGAACTACTTATGTCCATAATTCCTGCTGCATCTTGGCATTACTGAGCATGCTCCTTGCTCTCTGTAGAAGAGTCCTCTTCATGCATTCAACAACACCATTCTGCTGAGGAGTATAAACCGTGGTCTTATGTCTTTCGATCCCAGCTTCCTTGCAATATTTATCAAACTCCAAAGATGTGAACTCACCTCCATTATCTGTCCTTAAACACTTGATTGACCTGTCAGTGTTATTTTCAACCAAAGCTCTGAATTGCTTAAAATTATTAAATACATCAATTTTTCTTTCAAGTAAAGAGACCCAAACCCTTCTAGAGTAATCATCTAGAAATGTCATATAATATGACGATCCTCCAAAAGAAACAGTAGGGGATGGTCCCCAAACATCTGAATCAATGTAATGAAGGATACCTTTGCTTATATGCATTCCTTCTTTAAACTTTTGTCTACACTATTTTCCAAAAACACAATACTTGCAAAAATTCAAATTCAGAAACTTCAAACTTGGAAGTGACTTACGATCAACGAGTACCTCAAGCCCTTTCTCACTCATGTGACCCAAATGTTGATGCCATAAATGAACATAGTCACTTGCATATTCATATGCTACTACTTCTTAATTTACCCATGTCGTTCCTTCAATAAGATAAAGGTTCTCGATCCTCTTTTCCTTTATGAATACTGAGATGCCTTTAGACACCTTCAGTACTCCACCTTGAGTTGTACACTTGTAACCAGTAGAATCTAGAACTCCCAAAGATATCAAGTTCTTTCTTAGTTCGGGTACATGTCTTACATTTGTTAATGTTCTTATAGAACCATCATGCATTTTAATCCGAACGCTACCAACTCCAACAATTTTACAAGAAAAACCATTTCCCATAAAAACAACACCATCATCAATAGAGTGGTAAGTTGAGAACCGATTTCTATGAAGACACATGTGGTTGGACGCACCAGGATCTAACAACCAATGTTGAAGTTGATGTGAAACATCACAAGTAGACAATACCTCATCAACCATACCTAAATTGGAACCCAAACTTTTTTCAACTACATTAGCCTCCTTTGATTCTTTTGTGGAGTCCTCCCTGGATGCATTTTGCCTTTTCCAACAGTCCTTCTTGAGATGTCCATATTTTCCATAGAACCAACATCTATGGTTACTCTTTTTTCCTTTTGACTTAGACCTTGATATACCCCTCTGATTTTTCCCTCTTTTGGTAGATCCACCTCTAACCACCATTGATTTTGTTGTTGAGGTTTCTTTACTAGATCTTTTCATCACCTCCTCAGACAACAATGCTCCCACAACAATGTTATAATCTATGGTATCTATTGTGTTAAACCACATAGTTGTGACTAGACGATCCCAAGACCCGGGAAAAAAACACAGTAGTGTAACCGCCTTGTCCTCATCTTCATACGTTACATACATACTAGATAATTGACAAAGTAGAGTATTGAAAACATTCAAGTGATCAACAATTTTCATACCTTCTTTCATCCACAAGCTGTACAACTGCCTCTTCAAGAAGATTATATTTGAAAAGTTCTTTGTCATATACAAAATATCCACTTTGGTCCACAAACCTGTTGTTATCACCTCTTCAGCAATGTTAAACAACACTGCCAGACACAAATGAATAGTACTAAGGGCTCTTGCATCTAGATCCTCCTAGTCCTCGTCTATCATGCTTGTCAGTTTCTTTGAATTTCCAACAAAGGCCTTTTGCAGTCCTTGCTGGACAAGTAGATATCGCATCTTAAGCTTCCTTAACACAAACATATTCTTACCACTGAATTTTTCCACCTCAAACTTGGAACTCTGCACTTTCACCATTAACATAAAACTTAAAAACCGTTGCTTATAATACTAAGTATTTTATAATGAAGCAACAATGATAGGATATAGTTGAAAAAGTTTAATCCAAAATATATAATATTTAAAAATAAACCTTTTAACACATTGACCTTTAAAACATCCACCTCATAATTCTTTAAGGGCATCCACCCACTTGTTTATTTAAGCGACCCTTTATGAGATATATTTGAGTTTTTTTTTTTAAAACGATCCTTCATATATCGTAGATAAGCATATAACTTAAGTTCCACTTTAATACCTCATTCTATATGCATAAAAAAACTAATTGCATCTCCTCGTATTTAGTAGAAATGACTTTCCACGATTTTACAAAGGGTATTGCTCCACGGGTATCATTCCACGTGTGAAATAAAACTGGTTATTGTACAAACCTAGTAGTGTGTGGAGAAATTATAACAGAGATATCACATATATCATGCCCCTACTCTGATTCTATCCTTCCACGCTCCAAATCTCTCCCAATGGCTCTCCAGATCATGCCCCTACTATGATTTCGTATTTTAACTTATTCGTCTTTCTACACTCCAAATCTCTCACCTACTCAGATACCACTTGTTGGGCGATAGAAGAAAAACAAAGCATAAAACTAAGAATAGATCATTTACACACACTAAACTAAGCACAACAATCTCACAATTTGACACAATGATTTATGTGGAAACCCAATGAGGGAAAAAACCACGGGCAATGATTATCGGTCTTCTTATTATTGAAGGGAGAATTGCAATAGCCTTGATAGACATACAACCATCCTCTCCTCACACACTATACTCTCTTGCACTCGCATTGTACTCCACCTCTATGGGTATTCTCACATATATAACATATATCTCTCAATTGTACAAACTGATCATGAATAGATCACATAGTTACACGAGCAACTCATAAATAGATTGCATGCATGCACATGTGCATGTGACCGCATGAGGGAATTTGTTGGCATGTTTCCAACAACATTTTCACCAATCATTGTTATTACCATTGTTATTACGATAGGTGTCTCTGTATGGGAATCAATCTTTTAATCAACCATTTAATTACAAATTCCATGGAAAATAAAATATGTTAGCGTATTTTTTATTTTATATTCAAATCAATGAATAAAATTTAATTATAAATGTATTTGTTAACTTGGTTACTTTTTCACAATTACTAAGTCAGAATTACTAAATGCTCATCTCATTGTCATGTTTAGTTGATTAACACACATTAATATGTATGAAACCTTTTATTTCCATATTTAAGTGATTAGCTCGCACTACCTCAACTTCATTGTCGTCAATGACACATATCATATTTGGGAAAGCATGGGATGTGAACCATGGCATGGCCTTATGTATGGGTTCAATTAAAACTAACTCACATGTTGCTACATGGCCTTATGTTTGCGTTCAATTAAAAATAACTCATGTGTTACTAGGTGGAGAGTCGTGGAGCGCTACCAGGTGAGGAGATGTTGGGTTTAAATTTCAATTAACTCATATGGATTACCAGGTGGAGAGTGGTGGAGCTCTACCAAGTGGAGAGTTGTTGGGTTTAAATTTTTATTAACTCATATGCATTACCAGGTGGAGAGTGGTGGAACGCTACTAGGTGGAGAACAAAGTGTAAAAATGGTTGAATTTTTGCATATCCAACACTGTCTCAATTTTTTTGGATCACTGCATATCCAACATGTTGTATCCTTGGATAACTAATGCATATCGAACCTGTTGGATTGTTTAATCGACTGCAATGTTGATAAGGTTTTAACATCACCTCGCGAAAGTATATGTGGCTATTAATACTGTTATCTTTTTAGCTCGGGAGGTACTGCGCATGTTTTGTCTTATATGCAGAGGTAACCTTATGTTGACACTACTAGGCACATAACTTTATAACGGGTTTTTATAAAGTTGTTATAAAGTGGTTCTTTTATTAAATTGACCTTTTAATGAAGTGTACCTTCTAATATTAAAGTGACTTTATTCCATAAAGTGCACTTATGTAATAAAGTGAAATGTACTTTAATATTTTAAGTGATTTATTTTGGAGGGAATGAACATGGCCTTTGATATTGTAAAGGCAAGATTAGATCTTGGCCTTTGGAGTTAGGGTTGGGGAAGGTGAAAAGATACTTGGGAGGGAAAAGGTCATTTTTCAGATTTTATAAAAGAATGCATTGGGTAGTGTGCGAGACACAAGAGGAGGATATTGAGAGAGAATTTCTAAGTATGTTTGGGAGAGAAAAGAGGGAAGCAAAGAGGGCACATTTTCCAATAGACTTTGGGCACAAATCCCAAGGAGGATTTTATGTTTTGTGGGTGCTAAATTTTCTATTGTTAGAGAGGTCATACTGTAAAGATTCGTATAGTCTGTACAATAGGCTGGGAGGGCACATAAATCGAGGTAGCTTGCTACATGGATTTCGAGGTAGCCATTTCCGTGTTTTTTGTTGGAGAAGAGGGAAGTTCTGCTACTATCTGTACAACATAGATTTTGGCACAAATTTCGAGGTGATTGAAAGGGCAAATCCGTACAGATGTATGGACTTTTCGGGGCATAGAAATCAAGGTAGATTTTTGGGACAGTTTTGTTGTTGTGAGGTATTTTTCTCTTGGCTAGAAATTGTGTAATTGTTGTTGATATGTACTTTCCTAAATATGAATAATAAGATCTCTCTCTCTCTCTCTCTCACATTGGGTTTCCCCACATTGGGATTTTCCCTGACATTGCCTAAATTTCTAAGTTATTCATGGTTGGTTGAATGTTGTTCATTGTGTTTTTTCTGCTGCTTAATTACTTAGCAATGTGTATTTCTGCTTATGGTAATTTTTGAATTTGGGTCTTAGACATTTAAGAGTTCATGCAAGATAGTTATCTCTAGGTTGCTAAGCGTATGATAGAATATTAGCTTGCTGATTTTGTCATTAAAATTTCTACATGGTATCAGAGCTTGGGCTCTGAGAGATAGTGAATAGTGAGATTTTTGGGCAAGGGTTGAAAGGAAAAAATTTGTGATTGTTTTCCTTGAGTTGTGACAATGAATATGGCTGGATGCATTAGATTTTAGGATCGGTTGGATGACATTTCCAACTATTTGCAGTGGAAGGTCTGGATGTCAGTTCTATTGTTGTGGTTCCCACAACAAATCCTATTGCTTTGGATTTTCATGAAGTCAAGGAGGCCAAAGACAAGAGGATTATTCTGGATGGGGTGATAGATCACCTTATCCCACAGTTGGTTGGGAAGAAGACAACCCAAGAGATGTGGGATGCACTTAAGAACTTATTTGAGGCGAAGAATGAAAAATGGAAGATGGTCTTGAAAGCTAACCTTCATGATACCAATATGGGTAAGGAGGAGAGCGTCTCTTCTTATCTTACCCGAGTAGCTCAAGTGAAAGATGAGTTGGTTGCAATTGGAGATGTCATATCAAATTCAGAGTTGATGAGGATAGCCTTGAAAGGATTCACCAACGAATGGGAAGTCTTCGTTAAGTGTGGTGGGTCATGAGAATCTTCCAGATTGGAGCAGACTGCGGGTTGATTTCACTCATGAGGAGGTTCAAGAAGGATCTCAGAGCAATGGATAGAAGACAGATGGAGCTGATGAGAATGTTTTTCTTGCTGCAAAGAGCAAGAAGAAAGGAATTTCTAGGAGGGACTTGAGTAAAGTCAGATGTTATTGTTGTAACCAGTTGGGGCACCTTGCTTTTCATTGTCCTGAGAGGAAGAAGAAGAAGAAGGGACCAGAGGGGCCTGAGACAAATTCTACAACAACCATGGAGGACTTTTCTTCCAAGTATGACAAAGAATTTTCTTTTGTTACCCTAGTTTCTAGTGTTGGTAGAGGAGGATTTGGGGGTGATATCAGATGGATTGTGGATAATGGAGCCTCTTTCCACATGATGAGAATATAGTGATTATTCCTAATTATCACAGAGACAGGTCCTGACCGAGAGGTGGTAAATGAAAGTGGTATGGCGCGAGATGTACATGGAGTTGGAAGGGTTATATTTTGACTTGAGTATGGAGGATTCCTAGAGCTTGATGGAGTTCTGTTTGTTGCAGGGTTGAGGGTTAACTTGCTCTTAGTATTAGCCTTGGAGGATGTAGGATATTGTACATTTTTAAAGAGGGAGTATGTCTTTATCTACAGGGAGGGAATGGAACTGGTGGAACTTTAGTTGATTGATGATCGAGTGGACGGGTTGTATATGTTGCGAGGACAACCTTCGGGGTATGATTCAATGTCATATGAGGAGCATGAGGAGGCTCCTGAGACTGCGGTGGACCCAAGGATTCAGTTGTGCATTCCGAGAGAAGAGAGAGAGTCTCTTCTGAGCACCAACAAGAGGCTCAACTGGTGTGGTCGAACCAATGCTCAGGGTGGAATTGATTCTCCAAGGAGCTCAAGGTTTCGTATAGTTGTCAGGAGAATATATTCTAGTTCGATTTATGTGCAAGTGTTGCAGATGGCTCAAGGTTCAGAGGGAGATCCTAATGAGTACAGTGTGATGGGACGAGATGATGGAGATGGGAAGGAGTACATCCCTCGCTAAGAGGGAGTGATAGATTTTTATCTTGGGAGATACTCCACATGTTTTGTCTTATATGCGGATGTAACCTTATGTTGACACCACTAGGCACTTAACTTTATAATGGTTTTTTATAAATTTTCTATAAAGTGGTTCTTTTATTAAAGTGATTTTTTAATGAAGTCTACCTTCTAATATTAAAGTAAAGTTATTCCATAAAGTGCACTTATGTAATAAAGTGAAATGTACTTTAATGTTTTAAGTGATTTATTTTGGAGGGAATGAATCATGGCCCTTGATTTTGTAAAGGAAAGATTAAACCTTGGCCTTTGGATTTAGGGTGGAGAAGGTGAAAACACACTTGGGAGGGAAAATGTCATTTTCAGATTTTTTAAAAGAATTCATGGTAGTGTGAAAGACAGAAGAGGACAATATTAAGAGAGAATTCCTGAGTAAGCTTGAGAGAGGAAAGAGGGCAAATTTCCCAAGAGACTTTGGGCACAAATCCTAATGAGGATTTTCTGTTTTGTGGGTGCCGGATTTTCTTCTATTAGAGAGTTCGTACTGTATGTATCCATACAATCTATACAGTTCGTACAACAGGCTGGGAGGGCATGGAAATCAAGGGAGGTTGCTGCACGGATTTCTAGGCAGCCATTTCAGTGTTTTCTGTTGGAGAAGAGGGAATTCTACTCTCCGTACAATAGATATTTTGGCACATATTTCTAGGTGATCTAAGGGAAAAATCCATACAACTATAGATATTTTGGCACATATTTCTAGGTGATCTAAAGGAAAAATCCATACAACTATAGATATTTTGGCACATATTTCTAGGTGATCTAAAGGAAAAATCCATACAACTGTACAGATTTTGTGGGCATAAGTAGAGATAGATTTTTGAGACATTTTTGGTGTTGTGAGGTATTTTTCTCTTGGTTGAGAATTGTGTAATTGCTACTGAAATGTACTTTAGTGAAGCTGAATAATAAGATATGTCTCTCTCTCGTTGGGTTTCCCCACATTGGGGTTTTCCCTGGCATTGCCTAAATTTTCGAGTTATTCATGGTTGGTTGAATGCTATTCATGGTAATTTCTGAACATGGGTTTTAGACATTTTAGAGTTCATGCAAGACAATTATTTCTAGGTTACTAAGTGTATGACAAAATATTATTTTGTTGATTTTGTCATCAAAATTTCTACAAATACTTCTGCTATTAAAGGAGAAGAAAAGATCGCTGAAGACCCTCGTACTTACATTTGATATGGCAGTAGACCCTCGGACTTACATTTGATATGGCAGTAGATTTGGTGTGCCAAAAAGTCATGACTCTGGTCTAAGACAATTACTGTTATCACCTCTTATTGTTGCACTGCAAACGAGAGTTGCACTGCAAATGAAAGGCCGTGTTGCATTTTGATATATCTTTTTTGGATTGCTAATCCCTAGCTTAGCAGAACCTTTGTTTCCACTGAAGGTCGTTAACTGGCTCATAACGGTCCCCGAAGCCATCAATTTTACTCTAAATCATACAAGATAAGTTCTTTAATTAATAGTATTTTAAGGCATTTTACTTTTATTTAGGGCTTCGTTTTAATTTATGGACGGTTGGATGGGACTAATATATAGAGGACCTCACTGCGATCTGCACTTATGGAATTTTTTATTTTTTTGAAATTCCAATTATTTGATGGAATAACGGATGGATGTGTGCATGTGTATTTTTCGCATCACTTATGTAATTCTCAATTTATATTATATATGATAGGCCAAATAGATCAAAGGAAGGATCACTTTAATGGAAAAGATACAATTAAACAAAGTTGGCAGAAGTTTTAATTCCTTTTAATTGGCTTAGATATTTATGAGGAACACTTCTTATGAGAATACACCTATTTTTCAAGTGGCAATGGTGAGACTTAAATAAATCAGAGCTCATGCATCGATCCATATGTGAGAATACAAAACACATAAAAATGTATGTTCTTTAAATGAATACGAAGAGTTGTGTTGATAAAAATAGAGATAGTCTATTCTATTTGAGTGGAGTATAAATGGCTTCGGCTGAAAAGGGGAATGTATATTTATGGACTGTACATTCTACACATCTTAATTGGCTTAGTGATTTATCAGTAGAACTTCCTAATTTCGAGAAACAAACCGAGGACGAAGTTTTAATTCCTTTTAATTGGCTTAGAAATATACGAAGAACACTTCTTAATTGTGAGAATACGTGTATTTTTCAAGTGGCAATAGTGAAACTTAAATAAACCAGGAGAGTTGCAGAGGGTAACAAGTCCCTGCCTTTAACAATTGGCAGGGATTGTAAAGTAAAATAAATATTTACAAAATAAGTCTCTAATTTCTTGGCAAGGAGTGTAAAGAAAGCCTCTTACGAAGTAAGTCTCTAATTTCTAAGAAAATAAGAAGTCTCTAATTTATAAGAACAATAGATATAGATGTGAAGGGACTTTAAAAGATTCGTTCCTTCCTGTCCTCTCTTTTTTAAGGTAAGACTCTAATTTCTAAGCACAGAAGAAGTCTCTAATTTATAAGCACAATAGATATAGATGTGAAGGGACTTGAAAGAATTCATTCCTCCCTGTCTTCTTTTCTTGAAGGTATATTTGGATTATGTGATGCCTTTTCTTCTGGTTCTTTAACGCTTTGCTGGGAAAGCTGAATTTTCTGGTTTTCTGCAAAACATGGGACACCTTTACTGCAGGTTAAAGTTATGGCATTCTCTGTTGTTGGAGTTCCAGATATACCTTTGAATAAGACATGAATAATCTTCACGCAGATGTTTACATCACGAAGTTAATGTATACGCTAGTAATTTAGGCTTTAATATAAAGAGTTCAAACACGATTTAGTAATTTAGGCTTTAATATAGAGAGTTCAAACACGATTTAGTAAAGTATAACATTATAAGATACTAAATATAGAACAATCATATAACATTATAAGATACTAAATTTAGCACAATCATCTATACTTATAACATTATAAGATACTAAAAATAGCACATTCATCTATACTTATAATGTACGATATTGTCCTCACAAACATCCAATGTAACCAGTTCTGTCTAAACTCCATCGATTTTAAGTTTTAATAAGTAGGTTTGGTGTAAAAAAAATAATTCGGGTTCTGGGTATGAACACTTGCTCCAAATATTAAAAACATATGTCAACAAGTGAGAGAGAGTAAACAATTTCCAACGCTACATGGCATTTAACTAAATATTGTTATTTTATCATTTTAAAGTTAAAAATGTAATATTACTAGATAAAAAAAGGTGGGCATGAAAAATAATAATTAGGGATTCTACCTGCCATTTTATTTTCGACTATTAGAGATCAAACAATAATAATACGGATTGGTTTCCATGCACCACCTACACTCTTCATGTTTTCATGAAAAATTATTAGGTACAGATAGCATCTGGAAAAATTATTAGGTACAGATAGCATCTGGAAGTGAGAACATGGTAGTGCGACCATTGTTTCGCTAAAGTAATTTGAAAGGGTTGCTATTTGTGGCTTTGGAATTAATGGCCAAGTTAGGTGCTAATAGGATGCGCTTACTTTCCCTATCTATGGGAAAACAATGTCTCAATCGCTCCAGCAGAAGCTCCCCCAACAAGCTATGTGGAGGTTGTGGCTGCGTCTCATATGGAAGGTGTTTGAATATGTCTCAATCGCTCCAGCAGAAGCTCCCCCAACAAGCTATGTAGAGGTTGTGGCTGCGCCTCATATGGAATATAAGGTGGCTCCTTCAGGTATAAAATGCACTCGAACATTGAGTTAGGAGAATGCAGTGCACAATATCTTTTTGACCTCGAGCCTCATAATGTTGGATATTATATATTTCTTTCAAATATTATTGCTACAGTTGGCAGAGGGGATGGTGTAGCAAAGATGAGAACAATGATCAGAAGACCGTTGAAAAAAGCTCCGGGTTGGAGCTTGATTGAGGTAAATAACACAGTTCATGCATTCTAGCAGAGGATAGATCAAATTTTCTGATTCCTTGACGAGTTGTGCGGTATTCGACTCCTGCAATCTGTGGATAGCAGCATTCCTCGCATGCATTACGGGGTGCTCGACAGGGAGGAAAATAAGAACGGGGAATGTGTATCCAGACTTGAGTCTTTTAAGGACGAGGGCCGTGTTAAGGTTGCACGTGAGTGCAAGCACTTTTACCATGTGAATTGCATTGGCAAGTGGTTAAGAGAACACTATGATTGTCCAATTTGTAGAGCAAATATCTTACCCTCAGAGTAATCTCACCGAGGTTAAATACTGGAGATATAGGTGTGTGTCACTCTCTTCTCATGGACGGTCCAAAATGGTGGAAATAAGCCACGACCAGTTTCCACAGTATAGTAGGATCCTGTCAAGAGAGAAAAAAACATGAGAGAAAGCATATTTTACACAACACAATTCAATTCATATTTTATAAACAAATGGAGGTTACATATATAGCATCGGATATATAGCATCGAGATCACAGACTCCTAGAAATCTAGATTCTAAGAAAGTGGATCTGATAAGCTAAAATAGTAAACCTAGAAACTCACATTTACAACACTCATACTTAACCTAGAAACTCAGAGGCATTATCTCTAACACCCTCCCTTAATGCTTACATTACAATATTACAATCACAAATTACAAAACATGAGAAAATGTTACAACACAAATTTTGTCATGTACACCCATCTTTAAATTTCATAGACATGCTCTTTCTCTCCATCATCTTTGAGCTACCAATTCATCCAACACAAATACAACCGTTTCCTACCATCTTTGAAGTATTTATAGGATCAATGATTCTAAACTACCCCAAAGAATAGTCTCGATAGTGAAGCATTTAGTAATCGATCTTACAAAATGACCTATTTACACACACTCAACAACACAATGATAAAACATAACTAATGATCTTGGAGCACCGAAATACAACAAGAATCAAAATTTTTTACAATATATATCTAACATACATAAATAACTATATTCTAGAAAAGTTTGAGAGATGATAGAGAAGGTTCATCATCACTGGATGTGTACTCATGCATAGCACCTAGTGAGTCCTCAACTATGTTAGCTAACTCTTTCAATTTGCCTTTTAGAAGATCACTAGCATGTGTTTTGCAATTCAGTACTATATGTCCACGTCTTTGACAGTAGTTCAACATTCAATGTTTTTATTTGTCCTTCCCTTGGAGAATAGTGCAATTTCAGCATGTGAACTGACTTCCATGTCACCTTCCTTCATGCTCTTTTCTTCTGCTAAGAGTGTTGAAATCATGTCTTCCAGAGTTCGAGAGGGTAATTGAGTCAAAGTAAAGATAGCATTGTCATATTTTGGAGACAAACTATTCAACGAAATTGTTTTTGCATCATCTTCATTGACTTTAGAGTTGATCTCTCCCAACTGTGCTAACAAAGACTTTAGATCATTTATGTGAGAAGACAATGATACTTCATTATGCATTTTTAATTTGAATAGTTGTAATTTTAATGAAAACTTGGCATTTACGGCCTTTTCCCCAAATATTGTACTCAATTGTACCCACATTTCTTGAGAAGATTTTTTCAAATCTATTAGGTGTACGGCTTTATCCTCTCTTTTCTCTCATTCAATTCTCTGTACCTTTTACTATTCCCCATAAATTCTTATGCATCATTTAAAGTTGTATTTTTACTTTCCAAGTATGGAAATTAAAACCATTAAATTTTTCCAATGCAATATTCTCCATATCAATGAAAACTTTAATCAAAAAATGAATACCTATGTAATCAATAGCTATGACAACGTTCCTTCCTCTGTGAAAATTACAACAGATCACGATAGGCTCCTTCCTTGCAATATGCAACAAATTTGTAATTCATGAGACTCAATTAGGCAACAATCTCATCCATAAACAACAATAGTGGCTGGGCAATGCTACTCCTCTCAACTGCATTTCACATTGACATGGTTCCTCTTCACAATGACTCAGTCTCTATATTCTTTGTGGCTCCTCTCTACAACAATTTCTTCAAGCTCATTGTTCCTTTCACCTTAGCTCTGATACCAAGAAGAAAATATGAGAGAAAGCATATTTCACACAACACAATTCAATTCATATTTCATAGACAAATGGAGGTTACATATATAGCATCGAGATCCTCCTAGAAATCTAGATCCTAAGAAAGTGGATCTCATTAACTAAAAATACTAAACCTAGAAGCTCACAGTTACAAGAGTCATAGTTAACTTAGAAACTCAAAGTTACAACACTCATAATTAACCTAGAAACTCACAATTACAATAGTTGTAAGCATTATCTCTAACAAAGGGAAATCACAGTAAATAGTTGTAAGCGCTACACAGTATCAAATTTAAATAGGGTTTTAGTTTGAAATTACAATTTAAGTAAGAATATCTTAGGGATCTAGAATTTAAAGTTGTTTCTTAATAATAAAATAAATATCAATCAACAAATAGGGCAATTAAAGTGAATAGTTAGAAAAATCTCCGAACTGGAGTAACAAGCTTTGTTCAGGGGATGTGGGCTACTCCTCCCATTATGTGACAAGAAGCATGGCCATCAAAAGGACCGTTAAGGGAGATGTGAAAGCAAGAGGTCAGCCTCGACGACTCAATCATGGATTCTGCAGCAACACAACAAGCTTCTCTAAATTGGTATGTACACCGTTCTCAATGAACCAGTTACTGAGGTTATAATGCAAGTGATGACGATTTGACTTGAAAATTACTTGTAATTGCTTTCATAATTTTATATTTTCATCCAATGAACTATTAAAATAAGTAAATATTAAAATCTGATTTAAAATACAAAATAGTGCACATTTTCATCCAATGAACTATTAAAATAAGTAAATATTAAAATCTGATTTAAAATACAAAATAGTGCACATTGGAGAAGAAATGCGAACCTGTGATTTGTATGAAGAAGTATACGTCACTATGTTTGATTTTAATTGTCTTTTTCCATGGGAATTTCATAACAACTTTATAAGTATGTGGTTTTTATGTTGATCGGCTACCCTTGTGTCTCAACAGCGTTGCGTCTCAACAGCGTTGCATTAGAGATGATTATCCAGGTGCAATCGTCCGTGCATTAGTACATATCTCAACTACTTATAAATACATTGGAAAATTTACATACAAGTGAGATGTATAAGCCTATCAATATCTACCCGACCATTTCGATTCGCGTGTGAATATTTTGCATCAGTATTTGCTTGTTAACGAGGACAAACACGACTCGTGGAATCCTCACAATCAACATATATCGCAGTGTTGAAAATGTCCATCCACGAACTGTATGTTGTCATCGGTGAAAATTGTCAAGTAATCCTAAAATCAAGCTTTCCTCAAAATATATTTTATTCATTTTCGCATTATGTTGTGTGATATAAGAATGTAAATCATCTGGCTAGGTCTGGATCGGCGAACTAGGGTTTTGCAGATCCTTGCGGTGAGAGGGTCCAGCAATGGCCCCATCGGGGCATCCGCCACCCAGCGGAGGAGGGCCGACGAGCGGCTCTTACAGTCAGGCTACAGCCGGCGTCAAGGACGCGGAAAGGACCAAAAGGCCGGCCTTTGAGCCGCCGCCAGACATACACTCGACCCTATGGGAAGAAGGCGTATCCAAGGACCGCGAAATGGAGATCGATCATGAGAAGGCAGCCTCATCCCCCACTGCGACAGCTCCATGGAAACCTGGTAAGTGCATCCCACAAGCTCCACAAGCCCCCAAATATGTGATTAGCTCCCCACGCATTGAAGAGAAAAAACAATTTATGAGAGATTACGCCCTTGTGGGCAAATTTTTAGGGCTCTGGCCCTCAGAACGAGATCTGATCCGCTGGATCCAGCACTGGTGGAAACCAAAGGGTCACTATGAACTGCAACTCGGATCCAAAGGCTTTTTC
>ML782093.1:73580-90792 GCA_009831015.1 Picea engelmannii | reverse complement strand
ATTAATAATGTAATGTAATAATTAATTAATACATTAATGTAACAAAAAAGTTATTATTTATTTGTAACAAATAACTTATTATTTATTTATATAATGCAATAGTGTATAATTACTAACTTATTATTAATTAATATATTAATGTATAGTGTAACATATTAAAGAATTAATATATTAATATTGCACTTTATTAATTAATTAATATATTAATACATTGTTAAAGTAATTATTAATGCATTAATAAAATATTATTAACTTATTAATACATAATTTTAATACATTAATAAAGTAATAATATGTTATTACTAAAGTAGTAATGCATTATTAATACATTACTAAAGTATTAATATATTAATTGAAGATGGCTAGAATGACTATGGTGGACCATGACCATTGTTAACTTCTTTAGAACTTCAATATGCATGACCTTCATTATGGTTGACTTTAGTTGAGCATGGTTGGCAATGGTTAGTCATGTTTGACAATTGTTGTTTGTAGATGATCATGGCTATCCATGATCATGACTACTCATGACATTAATACATTAATGTATACTATAATGTATTAACTAATTAATACATTATTAATTAATACACTGCTAAAGTAATAATACATTAAAACATTAATAAAGTAGTAATAAATTATTAAAGTGTTAATACATTAATAATGCATTATTACATTAACGCAGTGTCTAAATTAAAGTATTAATTTACATAAATGCATAATGGCCTTGTATAAATTAAATGAGGTCATAGCCTTGTCGTCATGGGGCTATGTTTAACACATTGCGATGACAATATATTTGCGTGACATTGCGATGACATGACATCTGTGTCATATTGTGATGACAAGATATTTGCTTCACATTGTGATGAAGATGATATGTTCGTCACAATGCGATGATAAGGATATGTTTGTCACATAAAATATTAATACATTATTAAAATTTTAATACATTAATAAAGTAATAATATGTTAATAAATATATTACTATACTATTAATACTTTAATAAATACATTATTAAAGTAGTAATGCATTATTAATACATTACTAAAGTATTAATACATTAATTAAAAATGACCACGATTGGCTATGGTTGACCATGACCATGGTTAACTTTGGTTGAACATGGCCATTGTTAACTATGGTTGAGCATGACCATTGCTAACTTCCCTACAACTTCAATATGCATGAGCTACATTACAGTTGACCTTAGTTGAGCATGATTGACAATGGTTAGTCATGTTTGGAAATTGTTGTCTCTAAAAGATCATGGCTAGCAGTGATCATGACTAATGATAACATTAATACATTAATGTATACTATAATGTATTAATTAATTAATACATTAATACATTATTAATTAATACATTGTTAAAGTAATAATACATTAAAACATTAATAAAGTAGTAATACATTATTAATTTATTAATAGATTAATAATGCATTGTATAAATTAAAGTATTAATTTACATAAATGTATAATGGTCTTGTCTAAATTAAATGATGTCATAGCCTTGTCATCACAAGGGTATGTTCTTTAGATAGTGATGGAAAGATATTTGCGTGACATTGCGATGACATTATATCTACATCATGTTGTGAGGACAAGGTATTTTCTTTACATTGTGATGAGGGGGATATGTTCGTCAAAATGCGACGACAAGGATATGGTCGTCGCATAGCGACAACATGATATTTTCATCACATTCTGACGACACAATATTTGCATCAACCACTTTTTACATGATATTTGCACCACATTGTGATGGAATGATATTTGAGTCACAATGTAACGAGGAGGCCATGTTCATCACAATGTGAAGATAAGGATATGTTCGTCACATAGCCACGTTAAGGCTATGGTCCTCATGTTGCAAAGATAGGATATTTGCATCAAATTGTGACAACAAGATATTTGCATTACATTGCGATGACATGAAATTTTCGTCACATTGCAATGACAAGGCTATGTTCGTCAGAAAGCTATGACGAGGCAATGACAAGGATATGTAGATCACATAGAAATGAGAAGGCTATGTTCGTAAAATTATGATTACAAGGCTATGTTCGTCACATTGCAATGACAAGGCTATGATTGTGACATTGCAATGACAAGGGTATGTTTAGAACATAGCAACGACAAGGCTATGTTCAACACATAGAGACAATAAGGCTATGTTCATCACATTGTGACGATAGGGTATTTGCATTGCATTATGAGAACATGATTTTTTTATCACATTGGGATGAGGACGCTATGTTCATCACATTGCAGGATATATTCATCATAGTGTGATGATAAGGCTATGTTATTCACTATGCGATGATAGGGATATGTTCTTCATAGTGTGACAATAAGGATTTTTTTGCCACGGTGCAATGAGAAGGCAATGTTCATCACATTGTGACGACGAGGCTAAGTTTGTCACATTGAAAAGACAAGGTTATGTTCAACACATCGTGACAACAAGGATATGTTCATCACATTGTGATGACAAGATATTTGTATCACATTACAAGGATAGGATAATTGCGTCACATTGCGATGACGAGGCTATGTTCATGACATTGCAATGACAAGGCTATATTCATCATAGTGTGGTGATAAGGCATGTTGATCACATTATGATGGTGGGGCTATGTTCGTCACATTGGAATGAGAAGGCTATGTTCGACACAGTGGATGTTACTATGTTTTTTAGATTGTGATGCTATTGTGTTCATCACATTGCAACATTACTATGTTGGTAAGTGGGCAGATGTTATACTCGGCGCACTGCGACATTAAGGCTATGGTCGTTGCATTATGACGATATGATATTTGTGTGACATTGCGATGACATGATATTTTCATCATATTGTGGTGACATGATATTTGCATCACATTTCAACGACATGATATTTGCGTCACATTGTGACTAGGAGGCCATGTTTGTCACAATGTGACAACAAGGTTATAGTCGTCGCATTGCTATCACATGATATTTGTGTCACATTGTGATGACATGATATTTGCATCGCATTATGATGAGGAGGCCATGCTCATCACAATGTGACAACAAGGCTATGTTTGTCACATTGCGATGACAATGCTATGGTCATCACATTGCGATGCCATGATAATTGTGTCACATTGTGATGAAAGGATATTTGCATCACATTGCGACGACATGATATTTACGTCACATTGCAACATTATGTGTTCGTCACATTGCAACATGTTCCTCACATTGCACCACATTATTTTTTCATGCAACATTATATGTTCATCATATTGTGTCACATTGCAATGTTATATGTTCATCATATTGCGTCACAACATTATATGTTCATCATATTACGTCACATTGCAACATTGCTATGTTCATCATGTTGCAACATTACTATGTTTGTGACATTGTGACATTACATTGTTTGTCAGAATGCAACATTACTATGTTCGTCACATTGCGACAAAAGGGAAGGCTCTTCAGATTCCAACAATAGGGCAATGTTCATCACAGAGTGACATTGCATTGATTTTGAGATTGCGACATTACTATGTTCGTCACATCGATGTTCATATGTTCGTCACATTTCAACATTACTATGTTTGTCACATTTCAACATTACTATGTTCATCACATCAATGTTAATATGTTCGTCACATTTCAACATTACTATGTTTGTAACATTTCAACATTACTATGTTCGTTAGGTTGCAACGTTGGGTAATATTTGTGACATAGACAATTTATGTTTGTCACATTGCGATGTTGGGATATGATAGTGACAGTGCGACGTTCAGCTAATTTTGAGACATACCAATGCTGGGAAACATTTGAAGCATAAGGAAATGTTCGTTAAAATGTGACAAAGTGAAATATTCATCATATTGTAATTTTTTTCCATGGGCATTACATTGCAATTTTCGTGTAGGGATATGTTGGGTTCAATCTCCTTGTGGCATTACACCACATAGCCCATTCATTTATGGTTATCTAAAATAGAGAAAGTCGTTACAAGTTATGTTAAATTGAGATGTTCAAGAATGGTGATGTTTCATTCTAATATTCAACAAGGATGGCTTATAAGGAAATGTTGTGTTCCTCAATTGTTACATCGCATTGTGACATACATCAAGGGTTGGGTTATGTTGCAAGGATTATATCAACATAACCATGGCTAACATGGGAAGACTATGGTTGCTGCTGATTAACTATGGTAGCCCATGGGTGTCGATGTCGCTATTGTGGAGAAAGGTTCACTAAGGATGAGTATGGTTATGTTACATTGATATGTTTATGTTGATTGAGTTATATCGAACTTTTACGTTCCTAGTTATGTCGCAAATGTGACATTCCAGAATGGGTTACTATTGTGAAATTGTACTTTCATCACTGGTTTTTGTCAAATTGCAATGTTCATGAATGGTTATATAACTTTATCTTTTTCCTTCGAGGTTATATTGGGGAATGAATAAGTTTTTAGTATGGTCAAGATAAATTTAATCAAACATTGTCCCATTTTAAGAGAAACAAAATAGGAGGATGAGTTAAAGAAAAGGGCACATTACAAGAGTTATAATCAATCATATCATTGAATTCAATGTCAATGTTATTTCATAATGAGAGAATTGAATAGTAATATTTTAAGAGGTTCGCTCTAAAACAATGCGATATAGGAGCATGATTTAAAAGTGAAAAATTGATTGCCATTAACTTAACATTATTTCAAAGACCTCAAGAGAAATATATTTTTTGTTTGAAGTTGGTCTTGTAATTTACATTGAAGAGTGTGTCACTTAGACACATTTAGAGAGCAATAATTTTATAATGAAATTGACATAAATATTTGTGACATACTTATATTAATAATCCATTAACAAATACTTATATAATATAAAAATATAATTGATTTTTACTATTCCATTAAAAATAAAAATATAAAAAATATTCAATCTTTCTCAAGATTAAATATATTTAAATATATAAAATATTTGTTAAAAATTAAATAACAACTCAAGTGAATCAAAATAGATTAATAAAATAATACATTAATATACTAATACAATTCAAGTGGATTAAAATAAAATATTAATACACTAATAAAATGATACATTAGTAAACTAGTAATGCAGTGTTAAAGTATTAATATATTTATATTAATAAAAAATATATTTTATAGTATTATATAAGAAATTTTTTAAAATTGTATCAATATATTTATATTGATAAAAGATGTATTTTATAGTATTATATAAAATTAATTATATGTGAAATAATATAATATATTATATAAAATTAAAACTATAATCATAGTGAATTTCCTAATAATAATTAATTACAAATTATATATAAAAAATAATATTAAAAGATAAATTAGATCAATCATAATTATTAATTGTGTATTTATCAATTTAAAGTATATTTTAAATTTATAAAAAATAAATAAAGATTAAATTTTTGAAAAGATATATTTTTTTAATTATTTATAATGAATATATAATTATTTATTCTAAAAATAAAATTATGGTTGAATACATAAAATTAGTTATTTTAAAATTTTGGTTATGTATCAAACACAAATTGGTTACTTTGAGTAAATCTACTTTTTAATATATAAAAAATTTAATTATTATTATATAATATGAATGCTTTTAATTAAATATTATATTTATAACATTTAATTTATAAAAAAAAATTATATATTAAATGTATATTAAAATTTTAAAATATAATTAACATTTGTTCCTTCATATCATATATATAAGGAACGGATATATATATTAAAATAAAGATATATATATTAAAATTTAATTGAATGCTAATAATCCAAAAAGTTCGAAAACCTTTTTAACATAACCTAATAAAGTCTTTTTAATAGAACGCACAAGGCATAACAGGAACACCTAACTCCAAATCAACTTAATTATCCAAATATTGAATTTGTAGATGCAGTATACACATATAATTTCCATTCAATATTAATGAAAATAACGATTTCATAAAATAAAAAATAAAAAAAGCGATTGAGTTTGTGTGTGATCCATTTAACTTTAGGTGGCCGATAGAGATGAGGTGAACATGTAATCTTACAATGAAGGATTGGCACTCAATAACACTACAAGCCTTACAATAATCAGGAAAATAACATGAATGTCTGTTTCATCAAGTAAAATTACCTTCTTGTAATATCGAGGGTCAGGAACCCTCCATGTATATAAAACGAACGATTAATCAAATTACAAAATCAATTTCTTATTAATATAAAATTGATGGACGCCCAATTCAATACAAACTTTGAGAATCCTCCTATATAAAAGCGCAAATGGAAACTATACGTTGAAATGGATTGATTTACTGTAGCGAGGAATTTCGCCTCTGTAAGAATTTCATTGTTGGCTCCACCTAAAGTAATCTTACATTTGTTAGCCTTCAGTCATGAACTAACGTGACGATATTGGCCAAAATGAAAAATTCGTTCACGTAATTCAGGAGGCAGACATATATGTATATCACCATAAAATATTGGTAATGCATTTTCATGGCAATCACTATACATCATTTTTGTCATGGCTCACAGGAGAAAGA
Source organism: Picea engelmannii (assembly GCA_009831015.1). Classification (NCBI taxonomy): domain Eukaryota; kingdom Viridiplantae; phylum Streptophyta; class Pinopsida; order Pinales; family Pinaceae; genus Picea; species Picea engelmannii. The sequence continues at coordinate 84,219 of ML782093.1, read as the reverse complement.
AATGAAATTATTCAATCATTTATAATCCAATAAAAGGATGAAAGGTTTTCTAATCACATAGAACGGAAGACCACTCTGTGAATCATTGCGCACAATATACTGTGAAGCATTGCGCCCAATATCTTCTGCATGTGGCGTTTGAAGTAGCACAAAGTCAATCCAGAGACATGCATACGGTGCAGATTTTTGGTGTTTTGTCGGTACGTATGAAAATTTTGCCTTTGCGCATTTGAAGTAGTACAAAGTCAAGGAGAGACTGATGAATATGTATGCGAAGGAGCGCACGAGGGATTTTTTACGGACTGTTCAGGTTGTTTCAATTCGGATTGTTTCTAAAGTAGAAATAACACTAATTTTTAATTCTGACTCTAGCTCTAACTCTAACAGAAGATCTTAGTCCCAAGTCTTTTAAAATAATTCTAATAAGATAACCCTAACCTTAATATTGAAAAAAATAAATTTCATACAGGGATTAATTCTCAAACCATTTAAAGAAAGAGTTTAAATAAAGAGTAGTATGCTCATTTATGGTCACTTAATTAAGTACAAACAACATGAGCTGCGAATACAGATCCTTGTCAGGAATCCCATCAAAGAGCGACGGTTTGATCCATCCTTCAATAACGAGCCACCCTCCCAAGATTACAGAATAGTATTTCTGAGTGTCGTTGGTAAGCCTCCTCGCTTCTAATGTCTTCCTTCCATAAGCTACAGGGATGAACGTTGGAAGTAAGTTATTCTATATCACTGAAAGGGACTTGTTTTACCAAAAACATAATTGAAAAGAAACTTCCAACTTGTAGTAAAGTGAGAATAAATTGAGATTGAAGTAATGTACCGAAGGAAGATGTGAAAACCAGTAGAATAATAACAAATCCAAAGCATCTTTCAGACCATTTTCTGGCATAGACATCAATGTAACCTGCCATTTTGAAATCTTCAAATCGAGCGCATTAGTATCTTCCTGAAATCTTCAAATCGAGCGCATTTTATAGAGATCCATAGTCATATAATGGGTCCCAGAATCCTTTAGAAGCAGTAAATTCTTGATAGTGGTTGTGGAAAATTAATTGAAGTAGGAATCTCCATATCCGTCAAAGGCACTAATACAGAAGTATGATTCTCTTTATATTTCTTATGATCGGTGCACAATCCTGCTGAACAAGAACAAACCAGATCAGGATCACTGGTTTGAGGGAAAATACAGCTTGTGAGCTTATTAGATTTCTTTTTAGCATGCGGTCTGGGTAGGTATGCGTACCGCCGTGTTAACTACCATGCGTCCACCTATTCGTGCGCGTTAACTGAAACAGAGTGCTCTCGAATTAATGTATATTTATGCGTATATGTAATTATATCCGTCCAACCACTACGTTAACTGAAACGTGGTCATTGCTCTGGAATTAATGTATATTATTCCCTGTTAAATAATTGAACGTCCAATCAGTGCTTTAAATGAAACGCATGCCGCTTGATATCCAAAAACAAACGTGGTCATTGCTCTGGAATTAATGTATATTATTCCCTGTTAAATAATTGAACGTGTCAATGAGCATTTTATACAGATTGATTAATTCTTAATTAGTTAAAAGTGGTAATGACTGGTTAGAGTAGTAATTTCTTAAACATATTAAGTAAATGTGAAAAAGTAAACAAGGAAACATATGTATTCATAAATGTAAGGAAGTTATTAACATTAAATTTTATTCATTGATTTGAGTGATTTGAGTGTAAGACGAATATTCCAACATTATTAATTGTTAGCCATCAAAAAATGATTAAACCATCAATTCTCAATTCTTAATTCTAATAAGAAGATGCCTATCAACATAAAAATGGCATTATTCATAAAAGTATGACTTCTCTATAACATCAAACTAGAAAAAAAAAAATTCAGATCTGATTTCAATCTTACAAAGAAATTTGCATTTAAATTTCCTTTGTTTTAATCCAAACAAAGCCGTCACTTGCTAAGGAAGCTTGAGGATTCAATTGTGAAGAAGAACGTGACGTACAACTTCGAGCAAGAACGTGAAAGATAGCTTCTAGAAAAAAGAGAGTAGGCAATGGAAAAGGGAAGGCCAGGGCGAGATTGAGAGTTCTGAGTCACCAAAGGGAAGGCTCGATGAGGTGCCTCTATGTAACATCCTCAATTTATTAAACATTTTATTCAATATTTCTAGTTATGGAAATTAGCAGCTATTTTTATTAAATAAATTGATTGTTATTATTTAAATTATTATGTAAATTTTGAACCTGCTAATTGTCCTTTTTTATAGATAGATGTAAGAGATTCACAGACTGATTAGATAAGTATCGGAAGTGAATTTTTTTCACTAACAATCTCTAAAAATCACAGATTTCTAAAGCTAAGAATTTCCAAGGAGAGAAATGCTTTAATGAAAAGTCCTAGACAATAAGGGGGGATATATACAACATATGTGGGAGGACATATTCAATTCTCCCTTATGGAGTCATCAACATAGTTGGGGCTGATAAAAAAAAATAACTTAATTTTTATGCATCTATGATTGAGTGGAACTTGGTTGTTCTGTTTGTTTAGGGCTAGTCTAGTTCAGATATGTATCTATTGATATTTAGTATACATATATATTTCATATTAATTTATTGTTTAGTTGCAAAGAATGATAGATTTAAGAAGTTATCATATGGTTAAAAGATGTGTGCATTCTTTTGTTTATATATTCAGTTATAATTGTTGAATTTCTTTGAATTTCTACATCACAAAGTAAAACAAAGTAAAAGTTTAAGGAAGAAGACTTGAATTGAGATGACATACAATTCTTAGATATACATATAAATATATATATATAAGATCTTTGTTTATTTTAAACTAAAATGCAAGAATTATTACACTAAGGAAATAAAAAATGTATATAATATATATATAAATAAATACAGGTTTTATTTAGAATTATTTAGTGAAAATAAATGTCCAGCTCTTATTAAAACAAATAAAATTCTCTTTAAGGAGCATATTTATAAGAAGTATTTTCCTATACAAACTTATGGAAAAGGCTTTATAAGAAATATGAATGTTGAAACTCGAATACCTCTCCAAAGGTAGCCATGATCTTGTAATAGTAACATTTTTCCAATCTAAACACATAAGGAGAATTAGTAATTGTGCAAACTAGGTAGTAAGAATTAATGGAACTTTGTGAGTAGCTTATATCACCTTAAATTCTAGAGAGTAGTTCTTCTTGGAAACTGTTGAGTCATATGAACACAACCCCTGCTAGATACATGAACAATCTGGTTAACCTATTGTAAGATCCAATTACCTAGATAATGTTGAATGGTCGATCTACTACAATAATAAATAAAATTGAATTACATGGGTCGATCTCATGGGTTGGTGCTAGAATAATGTAGACGCCTGGAAGCAAGGAACCCATCAATAAAAGTATTACCCGAAAAATGATCATTATGATGTAATGAAAATAGAAGCATTACAGAATAAAGGGAGAATTATTAAACTGTTAAGGAAAATTCCAAACAAAAATAATTTTGAGTAAACCAGACTTATTATGAAAAACATTTTATAAAAATGATAAAATGGGGTGGTTCATAACTATTTTTTCGAAATTTTAAAATGCATGGTGATAATCATCAAGGGATATTACAAAGTGGTTAGGGTGAATCTTGGAAGTTACTAAATGCTGTGATAACAATGATTTTAGTCATCAAGATCATTGTAGTTCGAATCTGTAACAGGGCGGTGATGTCATTTATTTATGATCTACCACTAACCTGAGATCAAATTTATATAAACACTGTTTTTATATTATAAATGACGAGTTTAGACGAAATATATATATAACAAACGGAAATATTCAAATCCTTATCGTTTGATTCAGGAATCGATTAGAGTGCATTATATTTGTTGAAACGGTTGATAACAGAACCCTTCTTCCAAGGAACAATCCTCAACCTCAGCTCTGTTTTTGCAGATTCAGTTGCGTAGGTGTCAATTCTGCTGGAGCATGCAGAGGAGAGCATTTACTGTTCAATTATTAATTTTTTTTTCTATGACTGTAAACCTTGACACTATAAAACTGTATAATCTCCATTGAATGATAATGAGATATCATCGATACCTCATAGTGGACGTACCCCGAAGTTGGGCGAACCACATAAATCACTTTGTTTTATTTTTCCATTTGATGTGTGTTTGTTGTGTATTATCGGAGATTGTAGCTGTCATATTAACAATTGGTATCAGAGTGAGTGAGTTGAGATCGCTGAGTTGATATCGTTGTTGAGTGGGTGAAGGGAGCGCTGGGCTCTACTCGTTGGTCCGCGTGTTGACTCTCTTTTCTGATCCGTTGCTGGACTCTACTTATTGAATGCGTGGGGAGCGCTGATAAGAAATCAGGGTTGGACTCTCAGGAGGAATAAAGCGTTGATCCTCTTCTACACATGCAATTTATTCCAGATTCGAAATCAGCGCTAGCCTATAACCGTAAGGGGTGCGCTGGCCTTAATCCTGAAGTCGTCATTCACTCGTTATGGGTCTCTATAAACGACCTGACACTTTTGACAGGGTCCTCAAATTTTATGAATTCTTTGATTGACGCTTCGTTATGAATTTGTCTGATGCGGTTCCATACATGAATTTCCACCCCTTAAAAGTAGTATTTTTTGCAAAAACTTATTTGCAGCGCTGGGTTTAGATTAGATGATCATCTTCTGCCACCTCTACTTCTATATCTGAAGTGATAACACTGCAAGATGGGTGCATTTATAAATAAAAGGCTGATGTGTTGCAGACGTAGAGGAATTCATAAACAGAGGAATGAAATCGTTGCGAACCAGCATGCGTAGAGGGCACGACGAGGAAGGGAAAGAGCTACGTAGTCCAGGTGAGATAGACATGATCCATTTCTTCTAAGAGGGGCCATGAGGTCGCGGTCTGGTTTTTTGGTAGAGGGGGAGGTCTAATTTTTTTATTAGAAGGAGAGACGACGTGTTTCGCTCCTGTATAAATCCGCAAAGACCGACGAAACCCTATGTTGTTGAAAGACACGTCGATCAATTGAGACTGAGAAAAATAAGAGTGTTAAATTCGAAATCGAGAAGTTAAATGGAAAAAATAATTTTGATATCTCGAAGGTCAAGATGCACGATTTGCTTGTGAAACAAGGCATGGTGAAGGCTCTTTTGGGAAAGTCAAAGAAACCTGTGACCATTTCAGATGAAGAGTGGGAAGAGATTGATGTGAAAGAACTGAGTGCCATACTTCTGTGTTTGGTCGATCATGTTTTGTTCACCATTGTTACGGAGAAGACAACAGTCGAGTTGTGGATGAAGATGGAAAGCTTGTACATGACAAGTGACAATTTCAGATGAAGAGTGGGAAGAGATTGATGTGAAAGAACTGAGTGCCATACTTATGTGTTTGGTCAATCATGTTCTGTTCACCATTGTTATGGAGAAGACAACAATCAAGTTATGGATGAAGATGGAAAGCTTGTACATGACAGAATCCTTGACAGACGGGATATTACTGAAAACACAATTGTATAGTTTGTGCATGAAGGAAGGTATGAAAATAGATGATCATTTAAATACTTTTAATACTCTTTAGTCCAGTTGACTAGCATGGGACTGAAATTCGAATCTGAAGACAAGGCGATTAAATTGTTGTGTTATTTTCACGAGTCATGAGATCACTTTGTTACCTCTACTAGTTTCAGTTCAACAGAAAGTATTGAGTTTGATGCTATTGTTGGAGCTTTACTGTCTGAGGAAACAAGGAAGAGATCAAATTTAGAAACCTCTACATTTGAGGCGATGGTGGTCAGAGGAAGACCTAAAGAAAGAGGACATGTTCAGAGGAATTTCTCTCGGTCAAATTCGAAGGGAAAGAAGAGCAAGATTAAGCGTTGGTTTTGTGGAAAATCTGGACACCTGAAGAAGGATTGTTGTAAGCGACAACAAACCTCCAAAGAAGACCTTCCAAAAGAGACGAAGGAAACAAGCACAACTGAAACAGGTTCAACAACAAGTTCAGGGATGGCTGATTAAGTTTTAACAATTGTTATTGTTTCACGTTATGATCAACAATAGTTATTAGATTTTGTGCTTCAAATCACATGTGTCTCCATAGACACTAGTTTATTACTTACCAATCTATAGATCATGGAATTGTTTACATGGGAAATGATATATCATGTAAAGTTGTGGGAATTGGTAGCATTCGAATTAAGATGTGTGATGGATCTGTTAAGATACTAACTAATGTGAGACATGTACCTGAGCTTAAGAAGAACCTAATCTCTTTGGGAGTCTTACATACTAGAGGATATAAAAGTACTGTTCAAGGTGGAGTTATGAAAGTCTACAAAGGAATCCTACTGGTTATAAAAGCAAAGAAGGTTGGAAACCTATTTCTGTTAGAAGGAAGAACCGAGTCGAATCATGAGACAGTTGTATCCGAGAATGACAGTGATTATGTTCGACTGTGGCATCAATGGTTGGGCCATATGAGTGAAAGATAATTAAAGGTATTATATGATCGCAACTTACTTCCTAGTTTAAAGTCTTTAAACTTAGATTTCCGCAAGCACTGTATTTATGGAAAATAAAATAGGAAGAGATTTAAAACTAGAAGACACACCAATGAGGGAATCCTTGATTATATCCATTCTGATGTTTGGGGACCATCCCCTACTATTTCGTATGGAGGATCATCATACTTTGTTACTTTTATAGATGATTTCTCTAGGAAGCTGTGGATCTATATGTTTAAAATAAAGGATGATGTGTTTACTATTTTCAAGCAGTTTAGAGCTTTAGTGGAAAAGAGCACTGGTAGGTCCATTAAATGTTTAAGAATGGATAATGGTGGTTAATTTACGTCAATGGAATTTGAGAACTATTGGAAGGAGTTTGGAATTGATAGGCATAAAACCACTTCCTATACTCCTCAACAACGGAGTTGTTGAACGCATGAACAAGACTCTTTTATAGAGAGCAAGGAGTATGCTTAGTAACACCAACTTGCAACAAGAACTATGGGCATAAGCGGTAATTACAACTTGTTATCTCGTGAATCAGTCGCCATCAACAACAATAGAGTGAAAGATTCATGAAGAGGTATGGATAGGTCACCCTTGTAATTATTCTAATCTTAAATTTTTTGGTTCTGAAGCCTATTCTCTAATTCTGAAGCATCATCGTTCTAAATTAGATCCAAAATAAAAATAAAAAGGTTTATCTTTTTTGGATATGGTGATGGTATTAATGGGTACAGGTTGTGGGATCCTACTTCCCACAAGATCACCATTAACATAGATGTAATATTTGATGAATCATCTCTCATCAAATCAGATGTAGATGTTCAAATGAAACAGGTAGAAGTATCGAAATATCAACAGATTCAGTTTGAAACTCGTTCGACTACAGATGATATTGAACATGAACAAGTTTCTGAAGATGTTCATGAAGAGGTTCCTATAGAAGAAAACATGGATGATAATGACATTCAACATATTGTGGATGAACCACAAAATTCCCTAAGGAGGTATGCATGGGTTAGAGTTCCTCCAAGAAGGTATGATGATTTTATTTCATCAGTTTCTTTAAGTACTCATGATGATGAACCTTCGTGCTATCAGGAGGTTGTGCAGGGTTCTAATAGTGAAAAATGGAAAAAAGCAATGAAGGATGAAATGAATGCTTTAGCAAAAAATGCTACATGGGACATGGTAGAAATTCCAAGAGACATGAAAACTGTAGGTTGCAAGTGGGTCTACAAGCAGAAGAAGGGTGTTGATGATAAGGTAAAAGGGTACAAAGAAAGGGTGGTTGCAAAACAATATTGTCAAAAAGAAGGTATTGAATTTCATGAGATTTTTTCACCAGTTGTTAATATTGTTTAAATTCAAATTGTGTTAGCATTAGTTGCGTCACTTGATTTGGAGTTGGAGTAGCTAGATGTTAAGACTACTTTCTTACATGTAGATTTGGATGAGGAGATTTACATGGAACAACCTGAAGGGTTCATTCAAAATCGCAACACGAAATTTGTTTCCAGGCTCAATAAATCATTGTATGGTCTGAGGAAGTCTCCAAGACAATGGTACAAGAAATTTGATTCTTTCATGATGATTCATAATTATACAAGGATTGAGTATGATCATTGTGTTTACTTTAAGAAATTGAATAATGGCATATTCATTATCTTATTATTGTATGTTGATGATATGCTTTTAGCAAGAAAAATCATAACTTAGATCAATAGGTTAAAGGCTCAAATGACTAGGATGTTTGATATGAAAGATCTAGGAGTAGCAAAGCAGATTTTGGGTATGGAGATATTCAAAGATAGGAGGAATGGTAAGATTTGGTTGTCACAACAGAAGTATGTCGAGAGAATACTTTTGAGGTTTGGTATGAACAGTGTGAAACGAGTTTCTGTACCTTTAGCTTCAGCTTCCCATTTTAAGCTTTCTTCAAGTTTGTGTCCTAGTAAAATAAAATAAAATGAACATATGTCTTGAATACCATATGTTAATGTAGTAGGAAGTTTAATGTATGCGATGGTTAGTACAAGACCAGACATTTCACATGCAGTTGGGGTTTTCGGCAGATATATGGAAAATCCAGGTAAAGAACACTGGGCAATAGTTAAATGGATGCTTCGGTATTTGAGGGGCATAAGTGATTACTGTATCACCTATAACAATGGTTGTGAGTTAGTCTATGGATATCTTGATTCTGATTTTCCAGGTGATTTGGACAAAATGAGGTCAACTTCAGGATATGTCTTTACTCTTGCAAGTGGAGCTATTAGTTGGATGTCAAAGCTATAGAGCATTGTTGCCTTATCCACTAAAGAAACAAAATACATAGCTTCTTCACATGCTTGCAAAGAGGCGGTTTGGTTAAAAGGTTTATTTGGTGAGTTTGGAAGGATGGAGAAAAAAGTAAAGCTAGTTTGTGATACTCAAAGTGTTATTCACTTGGCCAAGAATCCAACCTACCACAGTAAAACTAAACATATTCCTATTAAGCACCATTTTGTAAGACAAATTATCAATGAAGGTGGAGTTTCTCTTGAAAAAATTCATACAAAAGAGAACTGCGCAGACATGTTCACAAAACCAGTACTTGTAGAGAAGCTATGATGGTGCTTGGCTTCTCTTGGCTTGCAGAAAAGGTGATGAACAAAATAATGAGCAAGGTATCATATAAGTTTGTTGTCAAGGTGGAGATTGTTGAAACGGTGGACAACATAACCCTTCTTCCCATGAACAATCATCAACATCAACGTCGTTTTTGCAGATTCGGTTGTGTAGGTGTCAATTCCGTTGGAGCATGCAGAGGAGAGCATTTACTGCTCAATTATTAATTTGTTTTTCTATGACTTTAAACCTGGACACTATAAAACTGTATAATCTCCATTGAATGATAATGAGATAACATCGATACCTTCTTGGTGGACATAGCCGAAGTTGGGAGAACCACGTAAATCGTTGTGTTTTATTTTTCCATTTGATGTGTGATTGTTGTGTATTATCGAAGATTGTGGCTGTCGTATTAACAATATTAAGGGATAAAATTTTCTATCTTATAGCATGGGAATTACTCACACATTACAAGAGGCAATTGACACTTCAAATAAAACCCTACGCTAGGTGTTTTTTTCATGGAATCTCGTTGGGGACAAACCAAAATCAAAATTTATATATTGAAATTCTTAGAATGTAATATTTTGTCATGCTTATTGAAGGGTAACAACTCGATGGAGTCTTAATGGGAAGGCTAGTAGATAACTTCAGATTCAGGAGGATGCACGTATTACACCAAAATCCTTTGAACTACAAGAAGCTAAACGCTTACAGTAAACCGAGATTTATGATTGATAGATTGTTTGATAAAGAGGAAAACACTAGAAATATACTAGAGATAACTTTCCCAATGTTCAATAACCAGAAATCATACTCCTAAAATAAGGGAAGAATTTTATATATGAAAGGAGAAGCTCATAAAACTCTGAAAATTAAAATAACAATAAATAAATAAATAAATTTCAGGCTTGTATACAACAACTTACCTAAAGGCTCGTGGACTAGAAATCATTCAAGCGGGCTATAAGTTCTCAGTAGCCAGACTGAATAAATGTAATCTGTAAACTCTGAAATAGTTGAACATAACGAGGAATAGTTAACTAGGAGACAAACCTCCATTTCAGACACGAGATAAAAGAATTCACGAGCCCATAAACATTGTACTAAGGTCAAAGAAATGCGATTCAAATCACCTCAAGTGAATAGGCCATGTGGTTGCTAACAATTGGAAGCTCATGGTTGGACGAATCCATGTGGTAGCAGGCCATGCATACCACCTTATTTAATAGAGCACTTCTCTCAAGCCATATTTCAAGTTAATTCACGTCTTATTCAAACCCTCACTTAATTCGTTGTATTCCCAACTTTACAACAGTCATTCACCAATTTAGGGTAATAGATAATATTGAAGTTAAAAGTTTTGTTATGGAGACACCACGAGTAACACATCACTTGCAATTACTTCACTAGAAAGCTAATTTATTTAGTTAAGATACTAAGTTGAGGGATAGACCTAAGGAATATATATATATATATATATA
>ML782093.1:44635-67781 GCA_009831015.1 Picea engelmannii | reverse complement strand
AACTGAGTTAAAAATCTAGGTACAGGAATTATTGGATATAAATGATACATTAGACCAAGTGTTTCTCCATGGAGAGCACCGATATTATTTCTTAAAAAGAAAGACAAAACCATCAGGTTATGTATCGACTATCGTAAATTAAACAAAATGTTGATTACAAATAAATATCCCCTACCCAAGATTAATAACCTATTTAATAAGGTTAGAGGAGCAAAAATATTTTCTAAATTGGATTTAAGATCTCGCTATAACCAAATAAGAATAAAATATGAAGATATCAATAAAATAACTTTTAGAACACGTTATGGACATTACAAGATTGTGGTAATCCCTTTTGGACTAACAAATGCATCGACAATGTTTGTGTGATTAATGAACATTATGTTTAGTTAATACTTAGATAAATTCATTTTGATATTTATTGATGATATAATAATTTATTTCTCCCTGGATGGGGTGCTAGTGCAGGACAAATTTCAACATGAGAGGACGCGAGGTGGCCAATGGGGCGATGGCCATGTGACAGGATTGTGTCACACCCTCCGACTAGCCTCATGTATTTAAGACAAACTCGCCATGCCTAGGAACCATTACTCTCAGTGCTCCTGGCCTAAGCTCGTTGTCATGTCGATGGCTCAGAGCCATGAATTGGAATTTACTTTTCTCATGCACACTTGCCTCCTTTAGCACTCTTGATGCCATGAATTCTACCAAGTGCAGTCATAGTTGTTATCCAACACGACTGAGACCTCCTTCGATCTGCACTCCTCCCAGTTGCAGTTCCGCTATCTGTACTTAACTTCGACGCTTGAAATTCCCCTCAGCATCCCAGGAATGTCGAGGCAAAGGGGGAAATCCAAACGTATCTCGACCTGGAAGCCCAGCGGACCACACATGGTTCTCCGACCCCCGCCTGCACCATATCTTAGCTCATCACCTTCTTCACCTTCCTCGCCATCTTCTCAGCCACAAACTGAACAAAGTCTTATTAACCTCTGGTCTCTCTCCTCGTCCTTCGCAAGCCGACTGGAATGGTTTTCCATCTCTGAAAATTCCCTGTGTTTTAACCTGGGACCCTCATATGATTTGGATTCTACTTCGTTGCCACTTCCTCCATTTCCACCCAACTCGCCAATGAGAGCACCAGTCTAGCCAGAGATTTCAACCAGTTAGCCTTACCTTGGATCACAAACATAATTCTTTGGACCTCAACTAGGACCTCATTCCTTCTCAGACTCAGTACCAGGCTCACAATTGCAGGACAAACTTGCAATTCTGTAAGGTCTGGTCTTTGAATCGCGGCAAGGCCTGGATGACCTGGAGTTCTAAATGGAACTCCTCAACAAGAAGACTTCAACGCTCCTACAATTTCTCTCAACTCTTCAAGGAGCATGCCTCTCAACACCAGGAGAGGGAGATGCCACAAGTGGTGGAAACAAAGACAACACAAGGGCTGGAGGAAAATAAGACACAGGGGTTAGAGGCAACGACGACACAGGTGCTTCCATGAAGGAGCCCATGGAGGAGGGAGCGACCATTGTCGAAGAGAAAGGGGTTGGAGGCGACGTTGACATAGGAGTTGCCATGCACGAGCCCATGGAGGAGAGATGGACAATGGTCTAAGAGGATGGGGTTAGAGGTGACATTGACATAGGCATGACCATGCATGAGCTCATGGAGGAGGGAGGGACATTGGTCGAAGAGGAAGCAACACCAGCCACAGACCCAACGACCAACACCACCTCCATGGACGCATGGACTTGCTACAAGCCCGCCACATGACCTGTACAGGTGTCTTCATGCCAGTTTAACGATCTGTTTTCATTTCTTTCTGCCTCATAGTATATATGATCATATTTTTTATGTTTCTTTTATAACATGTTTAGTTGACACACCGATTCGGTCTCCCACATGGGATTGGAATTTTATGTTTAAGTTTATGTCATTATAATACTGGGACCTTAAGACAATGGGATTTACTTTAACTAGCTCGTTGAATTGGTTTCCCTCCGGGGCAGTTCAGATCCTATAGTTTGGAACTCATGATTATACTGTAATTCTTGATTTTTGAAGGCTTTTTATAGAAATCTTACTTACAAAAAGAAAAGATATAATAATTTATTCGAAATACAAAGAAGAACATTAACAACATTTGAAAAGAGCATTACAAACTCTGCATGAGCATAAGATGTACTCTAAGTTTGACAAATGTGACTTTTATCAAAAGAAGATACTGTATCTGGGACATGTGATATCAGAAGATGGAATTGCAATGGATCCTAAAAAGATTAAAGCTATTATAGAATGTCCTATACCTAAGAATGTAGTAGATATATTATCATTTATGGGAATTACAGGTTATTACCGACGATTTATTGAAGGATTTTCCAAAATTTCCTATCCCATTACATCATTGCAGAAAAAGGGAGTAAAGTTTATTTGGTCACAAAAATGTCAAGACAATTTCGACAAATTGAAAATCTTACTAACTACAACATCAATTCGCAAAGTGGTTGATCCCTATAAAGAATTTACAGTTTGTGTATATTCCAGTAAAGAAGGATTATGAGGAGTATTGTCACAAGATGGACATGTAATTTTTTACGAAGCTCATAAATTAAAAGAACATGAAGGTAACTATGTAACTGATGAACTTGAATTAATGGTTGTGATTCACAGACTAAAACTGTGGAGACAGTACTTAATGGGAAGAAAATATTTGTTGTTAACATATTATAGCAATGTGAAACATTTGTTTTGTCAATGAGATGTCAATGCATGACAAGAAAGATGTGTATCCTTTTTAAGCGGATTTGATTTTGAAGTTCAACATATAAAAGGGAAGGAAAATAAAGTGGATTCACTTAGTCAAAGAGACAATGCAATCTATGAAGTAATCATGAGTAAAACAAAAAGTGATTTTAAGGAAAGAACTAAATCTACAAGCATAAGTGATGCTGAATATGTTCAAACAATAGAAATATTGCTGAAAAATGAAGGAGATTTGAATAGGATGGAACATACTTTAGACAAATATGGAATATTCAGGTTCAAAAATAGAATATATTTTCATAATTTTGTTGATTTAAAGTTGTTAATTTTAAATGAGATGCATAACAAGCCTTATTTTGTTCATCTAGGGTATCAGAAAATCATAACAACTTTGAGGAAAGAATTTTATTGGCCTAATATGAAATCAGAAAAACTTTATTATTTATCTAAATGTTTAGATTGTCAACAGGTGAAGGTTTAATATCAACATCTAGCTACTTTATTACAACCTATACCTATTCCGGAATGGAAATGGGAAATAATTTCTATTAATTTCATTACAGGTTTTCTAAAAACACAAAGATGACATGATTCTATCATGGTAGTAGTTGATAGATTGAGTAAGTCCGCTCAATTCATACCTGTGAAATCTATCTATAAAGATATTAATATCACAAAAAAATTCATGAAGGATATTTTTAGGTTACATGGAGTTCCTAAAGTGGTTATTTCAGATAGAGATGTTAAATTTACATCAAATTTCTGGAAGATGTTGTTTGTAGGTCTAGAAACTAATTTGAACTTTAGTACAAGTTATATTCCACAAACAGATGGGCGAACAGATCATACAAACTAGATTATTGAAGACATGTTACGTATGTATGTAAGGGAAAAACCAACCAAGTGGGAAGATTACCTACACTTATTTGATTTTACATACAATAACGATTATGAAGCCTCAGGAAAAATGATCCCCTTCAATGTTTTATATGGGAGAAAATGTACAACTCTCATTAGTTGGGATAATCTGATTGATCAAATAATGATTGAACCAGATATGCTCCAAGAAATGGAACATATAGTCAAGAAGGTACAACAGAATTTAAAGGTTCAACAAGATCGACATAAACATTATGTAGAACATAAGAGACTACATAAATAATATAATGTTGGAGAACATGTATATCTTAAATTTAAAGCAAAAAGGAGTTCTCTAAAATTAGAAAATTGTTCCAAGTTAGCACCAACGTTTTGTGGACCATTCAAAGTACTAGCTTGAATTGGACCAGTGGCATACCAACTAGTGCTTCCTCCTAATTTGAGAATTCATAATGTTTTTCATGTTTCATTGTTAAAAACTATATGCATGATCATACTCACATTATTGATTGGAGCATGGTGTAGGTTGGACAAGAAGAAGAGTTCCAAGTGAAACCTCTATGCATTCTAGACATGAAAGAAGCACCACTTCGGAACAGAGTCACCCCCTTGGTAAATGTGCAATGGAATCACTTTAGTCATGAGGAGGATACTTGGGAGTTAGATTACAATATGAGGAAAATATATCCAATTATGTTCCAAGACGTGACTAGGAGTGAGTACTAACATGGAGGACAATGTTATCTTTAAGGGGGAGAGGATGTAACATCCTCAATTTATTAAAAAAATTATTAAACAATTTCCAATTCTTGAAATTCATAGTTCAATTTTTTAATTAAATTGACTGTTATTATTAAATATTTGGACTTGTCAATTGTCCTCTTTGATAGACAGATGTAGAAGACAATATTTTTTTTATAATAAATGCAAGAAACAGATGGAACAACATGTTAGAAAGATATGACTATGACTCCATGAGTGTGGAACATGATGGAGCTAACTCAAAGACTGATTAGACAAGTGTCGGAACTGAATTTTTGTCTCTGACAGCCCCTAAAAATCAGGGATTTCTAAAGATGCGAGTTCCCAAGGAGGGAAATGTTTCAATGAAAAGTCCTAGGAAATAAAGGAGGATATATACAACATATGCGGGAGGTAGTACGTTGCTTAGTATGTTGGAGAAAATGATTATTTTTTGTGTGAGCACATGTGTTAGGAAAATAATTTTTGAATTGTACAGAGGTACTTTGGCTAAAGAGTGGAATTCAGTTCTCCCTTATGGATTCATGGTCAGGCTTGGGGGTGATCAGGAAAAGTAACTTGGTTGTTCTGCATCTATGATTTGGTGCAACACAGTTGCTTCATTTGTTTCCGGCTGGTCTGGTTTAGATATGTATCTTCTGATATTTAGTATACATATATCTTGCATATTAGAACTTATTGTTTAGTTGCAAAGAATGATAGATTTGAGAAGTTATCATATGGTTAAAATATTTCTGCATTCTTGTGTTTCTATATTTAATTGCAATTGTTGAATTTTTACATCACAGAGTAAATGGTAGAAACAAAGTAAAAGTCTAAGGAATAAAACTTGAATTGAGATGACATGCAATTTTCAGATATACATATAAATCTATAGATAAGATCTATGTTTATTTTGAACTAGAGTAGAAGAATTACTATAGTAAGGAAATAGAATATATATATATATATATATATATATATATTTTTCTTTAGAATATATATATATATGTTTTCTTTAGAATTATTCGATGAAAATAGAAGTCCAACCCTTATCAAAACAAATAATTTTTTATTTAAAAAGCAGATTTATAAGAATTCTTGTCATATACAATTATAGACTTATGAAAAAGAATTTATAGGAAATCTAAATGTTGGAACTCGAATACCTCTCCAAAGGTAGCTAGGATCTTGTAACAACAACATTTTTCTAATCTGTAGAAAAACAAATAAGGAGAATTAGTAATTGTGCAAACGAAGTAAGAATTAATGGAACTTTGTGAGTAGTTGATCTCAACTTAAATTCTAGATAGTAGTTATGCTTGGAAACTGTTGAGTCATATGAACATAACCCCTCTTAGATACATGTATAATGTGGTCAACCTATTGTAAGATTTGATTACCTAGATAATGTGTCGATCTACTACAGTAATAAATAATATTGAATTACTTGTGTCGATCTCATGGGTTGGCGCTGGAATCATGTAGGCATCGACAGAAGCAAGGGGGAGAAAAACGTTATGTTGCATATAATGGGTTCCCTCGCAAAAAGAAAGGAACCCATCATTAAAAATATAACCCAGAAAATAATGAGAGAGAATTATTAAACTGTTTAAGGGACCCATCATTAAAAATATAACCCAGAAAATAATGAGAGAGAATTATTAAACTGTTAAGACGAATTTCAAACAAAAATGATTTTGAGTCAACCAGAATTATTATGAATAACATTTTATAAAAATGAGAAAATGGGGTAGTTCAAATAATTCCTGTATGTGAACTTGAAACCTTTATAATGTACATATATTCCTTGACATAGTTGGCAACTTGACTCATTACTATTTTTTTGAAAATTTAAAATGCAGGATGATAATTCTCAAGGATATTACAGAGTGGTGGTTAGGGTGAATCTTGGAAGTTAATGTATGTCGTAACACCAACTTTTTGTGTTTCCACGAGGTTGATAAAAAAATAGTTTAGTCATCAATATATCAATATCATTGTATTTCAAATATGTAACAAGCCGGAGATGTCATTTATGATATACCACTAACTCAAGATCAAATTTATATAGACATTGCTTTTATTCTATTAATGACGAGTTTAGACGGAAAAAAATATATAACAAATGGGAATATTCAATCCTTATAATTCGATTCAAGAATCGATTCGAGTGCATTATATTAAGGGATAAAATTTTATATATTATAGCTTGGGAATTACTCACACGTTACGAGAGACGATTGACACTTCAAATAAAACCCTGAGCCAGGATTTGTTTTCATGGAATCTCGGTGGGGACAAACCAAAATCAAAATTTAAATATTGAAATTCTCAGAATTTAAGATTTTGTCATGCGTATTGAAGGCTAACAACTCGATGGACACTCAAACAGAAGGCTAGTAGATAAATTCAGATTCAGGAGGATGCACGTATTACACCAAAATCCTTTGGATTACAAGAAGTTAAACGCTTACAGGAAAACAAGATTTATGATTGATAGATTGTTTGACAAGGAGGAAAACATGAGAAATATACTAGAGATAAATTTCCCAATATTCAATAACGAGGCATCATACTCCTAATCTAACGGAAGACTTTTATATATGAAAGGCGGAGCTCATAAAACTTCTGTGAAAATTAAACTAACAACAACAAAAAAAAAAAATTCGAGGCTTGTATACGACAACTACCTGAAGGCTCGTGGACTGGAAATCATTCAAGAGGGCTATAAGTTCTCTACATCCAGACCCATACTGCATCTAAACCTATGAACGGACGACGCACCGTGTGTTAAGAGAGAAAAAAGAAGAAAAAGAGTGAATGTAAACTATAAATGGTGAAATAGTTTAACAGAATGAGGAATAGTTAACCAGGAGATAAACCTTCACTTCGTACAGGAGATGCAAGAATCCTCGAGCCGATAAACATTGTAATAAGGTTATATAAATGAGATTCGAGTTCAGTAGGCCATGTGATTGAGAATAGATGGATGCTCGTGGTATATTTAGTATCCATTGTTACAAACATAATGTTTTTCAAAAAAAAACTTTAAACATGTCTGCACATAATGGAAAAAAAGAAAGACAAGGGGAAAATAATAATCAACATATTCCTAGAGATCTGGAATGTCCCAGTGAGAGTAGTTCAATAACACAAATTTTGGAAACAATGAGGAATTTGATTGTAGAGTTGCAAACCTTCAAAGAATATAATGAAAAAAGAACGGGAAGATCAACACAAAATAAATGACATGTTATTACAAAGCATAGAAACAAAAAAGAATCCAAATATTCATGATATGGATGAGGAAGTTTCTAAAAATTATACAAAATATTCAAGCAAAGAAACTAAGAATGAAAACATTTCTTCTAATGACACGCACATGACTGAAAATAGAGTAACTGTTGTACATAAAAGAAAACAGATGTATCACTTAGATGGGGAGTTTAAGAAAATTAAAGCTTCAACTTTTGATGGAGAATCCAAAACTAGTGAAGAGACATAATACTTTCTTGACATAAAGAAATATTTTCAAATTTACAGTTACTCTAGTAATATGAAAGTGAGGATGACCATCTACAACGTGAAGGTTAAAGCTAGTATATGGTGGAAGGATTTAATGCTAGCCAAGGGTTTAAAGGAAAATAAAATGGAATATACAGATATTAAGAAATATTTTAAGAAACAATATTTATCTGAAAGCTATTATAAAAGGAAAAACAAATAATTTTATGAGTTAACATTAGGACATATGTTTATGGAAGATTTGATTACCTAATTTCTACAACTGTTGAGATTCGTGCCTTATATAAAAGATGGAAAAGTGAAATATCAGATATTTTTAAGTTGTTTACCTCAATCATATAAAGATAGAATAGAATTTGATAATAAATATACCTTGAATGAAATACTGCGGAAATCTAGAATATCTTATGAATAGTACAAACATCGGCCTGAAAAACCAAAAGTATGGAGAGAAAAGAAACAACATAAACTCAATCAGAGAAAGAAAGGTTTCAAACCATCATCGTTTCGTAATATGTCCAAAGGATATCAAGAGAACAACTTTTCCAAGAATTCGCCACAATTTCTAGGAGGAAACAAATAAGTTAAATTGGGATTTAAGAAGGCAACTCATAATCCTAGAGAACCATAAAAATGATGGGGATGCGGTGAACCACATTTTTGGAGGAATTGGCCCCACAAAAACTCTGCAAACATAATAGTTCAAAATATACAAGAACCTTCAACAATTGGAGACATTGGAAGTATTCATAGAATCAATGCTTCTCTAGATGGTAGATAAGCAAATCATTAATCTACCATTCTGGAAATTGAAGGTAAAATTCATGACATAAAATTTATATGTTAATAGACCCAAGAACAAGTTTAAGTTATGTTACTCCATCATTGGTAGACTCATGCAAGCTAGAAAAGATAAAACATCTTAAATCTTGGCTGGTACAATTAGAAATAGATAGTCAAAGAAAAGTAACTAAGTTCATTTGTGACTATAAATTCAAAATAAGTAGTCATGATATTAATATGAATTTAAATGTATTACCTTTAGGATCAAATGACATACTTATAGGTATGGACTCACTAGAGAAGCATAAAGTTGTACTTAATTGGTATGGAAATTTGTTTTCTTACAAAGATGGAAGTGGAATAACAAGAATAGTTCAAGGAATTAGTAAACTTCTTTCTATAAGAAAAATATCATCCTTCCAGTTAAAGAAGTGCATTAGTAAAGGCTGCAAGATATATGTTATTCATGTGACAAATTTTTTGAATGAAGGAAATAAAGCGAAGTTAGAAGATTTTTTTGTTCTTCAAGAATTTCGAGATGTATTTGTAGAAGAAATACTTGAATTACCTCTAAAAAGAGATATAGACTTTTCTATTGATCTATTAGGTAGATGTGCACCGGTATCAAATGAACCATACAAAATGAGTATTTCTAAATTGACTGAGTTAAAAATCCAGCTACAAGAATTATTGGATAAACGATACATTAGACCAAGTGCTTTTCTATGGGAAACACTAGTATTATTTTTCAGAAAGAAATATAGAACTCTTAGTTTATGTATTAACTATCGTCAATTAAACAAAATGACGATTAAAAATGAATATCCCCTTCCTAGGATTAATAAACTATTTGATGAGGTTCGAGGAGAAAAAATATTTTCTAAATTGGATTTAATATCTCGCTATCACCAAATAAGAATAAAAGACGAAGATATCAATAAAACAACTTTTAGAACACTTTATGGATATTACGAGTTTGGGGTAATCCCTTTAGGACTTACAAATGCACCAACAACGTTTATGTGCTTAATGAACAATATATTTAGTAAATACATAAAATTTGTTTTGCTATTTGTTGATGATATATTAATTTATTTGAAATCCGAAGAAGAACATGAACAACATTTGAAAATAGTATTACAAACTCTGTATGAGCATAATATGTACACTAAGTTTGACAAATGTGACTTTTATCAAAAGAAGATACCATATCTGGGACATGTGATATCAGAAGATGGAATTGCAGTGGATCCGAAAAAGATTAGAACTATTATGGAATGGCAGATAACTAAGAATGTAGAAAATATACGATCATTTATGGGAATTACAGGTTATTACCAACATTTTAATGAAGGATTTTCAAAAATTTCTTATTCCATTACATCATTGCAGAAAAAGGGAGTAAAGTTTATCTAGTCACAAAAATGTCAAGAAAATTTCAACAAATTGAAACGATTACTAACTACAACATCAATTCTCAAAGTGGTTGATCCTTATAAAGACTTTACAGTTTGTGTAGATGTTAGTAAAGAAGGATTAGGAAGAGTATTGCCATAAGATGGGCATGAAATTTGTTATGAATCTTATAAAATAAAAGAACATGAAGGTAATTACATAACTCGTGACCTTGAATTAGTGGTTTTGATTCATCCACTAAAAATTTGGAGACACTAATTAATGGGAATAAAGTTTATTATTATTAATATATAATAGTGGTGTGAAACATTTGTTTATTCAACAAGATTTCAATGCACAACAAGCAAGATGGTTAACCCTTTTAAGAGAGTTTGATTTTGAAGTTCAACATATCAAGGGGAAGGAAAATAAAGTAGCACATGTGCTTACTCAAAGATCTAATGCAATCTATGAAGTAATCATTAGTAAAATAGAAAGTGATTTTAAGGACAAAATTAAATCAACAAGCATAAGTGATGATGAATATGTTCAAACAATAGAGAAATTGTTGAAAAATGAATGAGATTCGAATGAAATAGAATATAGTGTCAAAAAAGAAGGAATATTAAGGTTCAAAAACATAATATATGTGCTTATTTGTGTTGATTTAAAGTTGATAATTTTAAATGAGATGCATAAGAATCCCTATTCTGTTCATCGAGGGTATCAGAAAATGATAACAACTTCGAGGAAACAATTTTATTGGCCTAACATGAAATCTAAAACAACTGATTATTAATCTAAATGTTTAGATTGTGAATAGGTGAAGGATGAACATCAACATTTGACTGGTTTATTGTAACCTTGGCCTATTCCAGAATGGAAATGGGAGATAGTTTATATGGATTTCATTATAGGTTTTCCAAAAACTTAAAGACAACGTGATTCTATTATGGTAGTAGTTGATAAATTGAATAAGTCTCCTCAATTCATACTTGTTAAATCTACCTATAAAGCTATTAATATCGCATAAATTTTCACAAAAGAGATTTTTGGGTTACATAAAGTTCCTAAAATGGTTATTTTAGATAGAGATGTTAAATTTACATAAAAATTTTGGAATACATTGTTTGCACGTCCAGAAACTAATTTGAACTTTACTACAAGTGATCTTCCACAAACATATGGACAAGGAGAGTGTAAAAACCAAATTATTGAAGACATTTTACGTATGTATGTAAGGGAAAAACCAACCAAGTGGGAAGATTACGTACACTTAGTTGAGTTTGCATACAATAACGGTTATAAAGCCTCAACAAACATGATCCCCTTCGAATTTTATATGGCAGAAAATGTCCAACTCCCCTTAGTTGGGATAATCTCATTAATAGAATAATGCTTGTACTAGATATGCTCCAAGAAATGGAACAAATAGTCATGAAGTTACAACATAATTTAAAGGTTCTGCATGATCAAATTTTTTTTTATGCAGCCAAGAAGGGACTATGTAAAGAATATAATGTTGGAGAACATGCATATCTTAAAGTTAAAGAAAAATGTAGTTCACTAAAATTACGAAATTGTTCCAAGTTAGAACCAAGATTTTGCGGACCATTCGAAGTACTATTTCAAATTGGACCAGTGGCATACCAACTAATGCTTCTTGCTAGTTTGAGAATTCATAATGTTTTTCATGTTTCATTGTTAAAAGGTATATGCATGATCCTACTCACATTATTGATTGGAACATGGTGCAAGTGGGATCGAAAGGAGAGTTCCAAGTGGAACCTCTATGCATTCTAGACGGAAAGAAACAATACTTTGGAATAGAGTGATCCCCTAAGTAAAAGTGCAATAGAATCAATTTAGTCTCGAGGAGGCTATTTGGGAGTTGGAAGATAATATGAATAAAATATATCCAACTTTGTTCCAAGAGATGACGAGAAGTGATACTAACACTGACGACTGTGTTATCTTTAAGGGGGAAAGGATATAACATCCTAAATTTATTAAACATTTTATTCAATAATTTCCAATTATGGAAATTCATAGTTGACTTTATTAAGTAAATTGACTGTTATTATTTCAATTATTATGCAAGATTTGGACTTGCCAACTATCCTATTTGATAGATAGATGTAAGAGACAATATTTTTTTTATAATAAATGGAGGGAATAGATGCAACAATTAGGTTAAAAAGAAATGAGTATGACTCCATGAGTGGGGAACATGATGGATTTAACTCAGAGAATGATTAGACAAGTGTCAAAAGTGATTTTTTTTCATTGGAAGCCCCTAAAAATTAGGGATTTCTAAAGCTACGGATTTCCAAGGAGGGAAATGTTGCAATGAAATGTCCTAGGAAATAAAGGAGGATATATACAACATAAGTGGGAGGAAGGAAGTTTCTTAGTATGTTGGAGAAAAAGATTATTTGTTGTGTGAGCACCTGTGTGTTAGGAAAATAATTTTTGAATTGTACACGGGTACTTTGGCTAAAGAGTGGAATTCAGTTCTCCCTTATGGAGTCATAGTCAGGCTTGAGGGTGCTCAACACAAGTAACTTGGTTGTTCTGCAGCTAAGATTGGGTCGATGATAGTTGTTCCATTTGTTTTCCGATGGTCTATTTCAGATATTTATCTTCTGATATTTAATATACATATATCTTGCATAAGAGATTATTGTTTAGCTGCAAAGAATGATATATTTGAAAAGTTATCATATGGTTAAAATGTTTGTGCATTCTTGTGTTTATATATTCAGTTACAATTTTTAAATTTCTACATCACAAAGTAAATGGTAGAAACCTAGTAAAATTCTAAGGAATAAGACTTGAATTGAGATAGCATGCAATTCTCATATATACATATAAATCTATAGATAAGATCTTTGTTTATTTTGAACTACAATATAAGATTTATAGTAAGGAAATACAGGATGTGTGTATATATATAAACAAATATAGGTTTTCTTTAGAATTATTTGGTGAAAATAGAAATACAACCCTTATTAAAACAAAGAAGATTTATAGTAAGGAAATAGAGGATGTGTGTATATATATAAACAAATATAGGTTTTCTTTAGACTTATTTGGTGAAAATAGAAGTCCAACCCTTATTAAAACAAAGAAAATTCTTTTTGAGCAAATTTATAAGAAGTATTATGATATACAATTACAAACTTACAAAAAAAAAAGACTTTATAGTAAATTGACTTTATAGAAATTCATAGTTGACTTTATAGTAAATTGACTTTATAGAAATTCATAGTTGACTTTATTAAGTAAATTGATTGTTATTATTTAAATTATTATGTAAGATTTCGACTTGGCAAATGTCCTCTTTGATAAACAAATGTAAGAGATAATATTTTTTTTTAATAATAAATGTAGGGAAAAAATGGAACAACCAGGTTAAAAAGAGAGGTTAAAAAGAGATGACTATGACTTCATAAGTGGGGAATATGATGGAGCTTACTCAATTACACAAGTGTCATAAGTGAATTTATGTCATTGGCAACCCTTAAAAATTGGGGATTTCTAAAGCTGTGAATTCCCAAGGAGAGAAATGTTCCAATGAAAAGTCTTAGGAAATAAAGGAGGATATATACAACATATGTGGGAGGCATTACATTGCTTAGTATGTTGGAGAAAAAGATTATTTTCTGTGAGCACTTGTGTGTTAAGAAAATAATTTTTGAATTGTACACAGGTACTTTGGCTAAAGAGTGGAATTCATTTGGTCCTTATGAAGTCATAGTCAAGATTGGGGGTGATAAGGACAAAAAACTTGACTATTCTACATCTATGATTGGGTGGAACGTGATTGTTTTCTTTGTTTTCAGCTGGTTTATTTCAGATATGTATCTTTCGAGGTTTAGTATACATATATCTTTCATACGAGTATATTTTTGTTTAGTTGCAAAGAATGGCAGATTTGAAAAGTTATCATACGGTTAAAATATATAACAAAGGGGGATATTCAAATCCTTATCATTAGATTCAAGAATCGATTCGAGTTCATTATAGTAAGGGATAAAATTTTCTTTCTTATAGCTTGGGCATTACTCACATGTTACGAGAGATGATTGACACTTCAAATAAAACCCTCCGCAAGGTGTTTTTTGATGAAATTTCGGTGGGGAAAAATTTATATATTGAAATTCTCAAAATGTAAGATTTTGTCATGCGTATTGAAGGGTAACAACTCGATGGACTCTTAATCATAAGGCTAGTGGAGAACTTCAGAATCAGGAGGATGAACACCAAAATCCTTTGAACTATAAGAAGTTAAACGCTTACAAGAAACCATGATTTATGATCGATAGATTGTTTGATAAAGAGGAAAACATGAGCAATATACTAGAGATAAATTTCCAAATGTTTAATAACGAGAAATCGTACTCCAAATCTAGGGAAGACTTTTATATATGAAAGGCGGAGCTCGTAAAACTGCCGTGAAAATTAAACTAACTAAGAAATAAATAAATAAATTATCAGGCTTGTATACAACAAATTATCTGAAGGCTCATGGACTTGAAATAATTCAAGAGGGATATAATTTCTCTGCAGCCATACCCATACTGCATCTAAACCTCTGAACGATCGACGCAATGTGTGCTAAGAAACAAAAAAACAAGAAAAAGAGTGATTGTCAACTTTAAATGGTGAAATAGTTGTACAAAATGAGGAATAGTTAACCAGGAGACAAACCTTCATTGTGTACATGAGATGAAAGAATCCTCGAGCCAATAAACACTATACTAAGGCAAGAGAAATGAGATTCGAATCACCTTGCGCTGAGTAGGCCATGTGATTGTGAGCAAATAGACGCTTGTGGTTGGACGAATCCATATGGTAGCAGGCCATGCGTACCACCTTATTTAATAGAGCGCTTATCTCAAGTCATATTTCCAGTTAATTCACGTCTTATTCAAACCCTCATTTAATTCGTTGTATTCCCAGCTTTACAACAATCATTCACCAATTTAGGGTAATTCATAATATTGAAGTTAAAAGTTTGGTTATGGAGACACCACGAGTAACACATCACTTGCAATTGCGTTGCTAGAAAGATCGAGTAAATTATTTAGTTAAAATACTTAGTTGAGGGATAGACTTAAGGAATATGTATATAGATATAGATATGATATAATCACTCTTTTTTTAACCATGGAATGTTTGACGTCGTTTAGGATTAAGGTAGCTTCAACAGAGTCATATATATTATAAGCAAGTTTACTTAAGCCATTAATACTTATTCTATAGGCTAAGTGGAACTATAGATAGTATTCATAGTTTCCTTAGTAAGAATACATCATCTTGGGTTTATAGTAAGAGACTCAACTTACAATAAGGGAATTTTAATCCTACAAAGTCAAAATTCAAATTGTGTGTGTTGGGGATGATGATAACAAATGATGAGATAACAAGACACTAGATAACAAAAAAACATTTTTTAGTTGGTAATATGGGGTATGTTACACTCTACAGGTGATATGATTCTACCATAATATGGCTGAGGATGTAAAGAAGAAGTGTGAGGGTTCTTGATACCCACATTCTGCATGGGAACCTTGGCTACTGGACACAAATTATGCATGGGAAAGTGTACCACTCTTGAACACGTAACAAAGGGAAAAGATATGGTTACGCACAAAAACATTTAATTCCTTGAATTAATGCTAACTTCAAGGATATCATTAATTTACATCACCATAATACAATGTAAATATATCATTCATTTTCTAAGTTTCAAATGAAACAACATCGATATGAGGCCAAAATAAGGCCAAATAAAACCTCAAATTTTTTGATTGATTTAATATGTGTTGTAAATATTTAACAAGTTTAAAAAGTGTTAAATGAAATACGAACCTAAAGCTTTAGATTAAATACTTTGATTTTCGTGCGAGAGAAATAAAAATAAGAGAATATGTTTACAATAGTCCCTGCTACTACCTTAAGGAAGGGATTGATAAGAGCCCATGCATTGATCATTAATAGTCCCTCCTACCTTAAGGAAGGGACTGATAAGAGCCCATGCATCGATCATTGTGTGTGAGTTTAATAGTATGTATGTCAGATTATGTACAAGGTCGTTCTGTTAGGTATGTGAACGAAATTTACAGCACACAACACATTGAAATGTAAGGGCGTGAAAATGAAGAGAGAGAGTTGTGTTAATAAGAATATATATATAGTCTATTCGACTTTAGTGGTGTGTGAACGACTTTATACTATTCGATTTCAGTGGATTGTGAACGAATTTATACTATTAGAGTATATTTTTGGAATGTATATTCTACACAACACAATTTTGAGAAAAAAACCAAGGATGAAGTTTTAATTCCTTTTAATTGGCTCAGAGATGTATGACAACACAATTTTGAGAAAAAAACCAAGGATGAAGTTTTAATTCCTTTTAATTGGCTCAGAGATGTATGAGGAACACTTCTTAATTTTAGGAATAGGCTTATTTTTCAAGTGGCAATCATGAGAATTAAAGAAATCTATAAATCCAAATAATATGGTGTAATGTGAGACAATGATGATATGGCTTCTAGGAGTTTTCAAATAAGTTTTTGAGTTAAGGTTATATTAATTATTTGATTATATATTATATTAATAAAAAGATAATTTTAATATTAATTATTAATATATTATTAGATTATATTAAGAAAAATTAAATATTAATATTAATTAATAATATTTAGTTTAAGAAAAAGATATTATTATTATATCAAGAAAAAGACATTAAATAATTATTTGATTACATTTATTATATCAAGAAAGAGACAATATTTTATATTTTAAACTAGATGTCTAATTGATTTAGGTGGATATTGGTGGCCACCCCTCTATTCTAATTAGTTTTTCATGTCTTTCTGTACTGCTTTATAATTGTGAGTTCTACACTTTTGGGGATGTCTGAAGCCTCACACATTCTCCAGGTAGATACGGGTGGCCTCTCGCCTAATCCAACTCGCTTATTTTGTATGTCTTCATGTCAGCACATCTTGTTGTACTTCCAGGGCTGTTTTGGGCCCCTAAACGTTCTTTTTTTTTACTCTCCACAGTCAAACACTACTTTGAGTTAGAGTCTAACGACATAATGTGTAGTTTTCTGAAATACCTTTCCAACGGGCTATCACATGCCTAAAACGAAGCTCACATGCAAAAGTTATGACCCTAGAAAGTTGGGGTACCAAATTAC
This sequence comes from Picea engelmannii, assembly GCA_009831015.1. Taxonomy (NCBI): domain Eukaryota; kingdom Viridiplantae; phylum Streptophyta; class Pinopsida; order Pinales; family Pinaceae; genus Picea; species Picea engelmannii. Next base: position 50,467 of record ML782093.1, on the reverse strand, counting down.
ACCAACTTACCCATAGGGCCCACATGACTTTTGGCGTTTCACCCTCTAGGGTTAGGTTTTTGGATGTCTAGGGTTTTGGAATTTATAAGTAATATGAAAATGACCTCTGGAGCATCATTGTAATCGATTATGCTCACACGTGTAGAAGCCACTTCTCTTCTCAGAGATAACTACCACCACTCGAGCAAGTTTCAATTATGCATTTTTACAATTTTAGCCTATTCATTATTTAATAGAATATATTGTTCAATGGAAGTTTTTGTTATTCTTTCTATCTCTGTGTTCATTGTATTTAGTTTGTTAATCATTTTGTTTCGCTCCTCAATCTGGATCAGTGGTATCAAAGTGGTATGCTCTTCATTTATTTTTCTTCGCGCATGTCTCTGACAAGGTCTGGGTACAACAAGTTGGGACTCGAACCCATCGTCCATTACCAGATCGATCGCATCAAGACCGAAAAAACCCATCGGAGATGAGAAGAAAGATGATGGAGCAGAAGATCCTCTTAAAATGTTGTTGGAGGAAGCCCTCGAATGAACAAGGAACAAAATTATGGACAACTTCACGCAAATCGTTTGAAGATTTCCCATGGGAGAAGCATATTCATCAAACGGCCATGAAACCCCCTTCAAGGTACATGTAAATTTTGATATTCCATTATTTGAAGGACTGATAGATGCGGATGTTGTAGATAAAGGGTTGAATCTACTCGAAGGATATTTTTCGGTCCAAAATTTTTCTAATAGGGAAAAGATCACTTCTGCACTCCTCAAGGTCGTTCCCCATGTTAAATATTGGCGGGATACTTACTCTGAGAAAAGGGCTGTGGAGGAATTTGCAATTTTTCTGGTGGCCCCTACATGGGTTCCTTTCTAGACGCCATTAAAGAACAGTACTACCCTGTTGGAAGCTACGAGGAAAAATACACCAGATGGACCACCCTACATCAAGAAAGGGACCAGACAGTACCAGACTTCACCAACATTTTCCATACCCTACACACCAAATTGGGTATCAAATATTCTAAGCATCATCTGGTGGTCAAATACCGTGGTTGTTTTCATAGATACATTCAAACAGAAATGGAGTTCCTGGACATCGCCTCATTGTGCACGACTTATAGATACGCTGTCAAGATCGAGAAAATTTTTAAGCAGAAACGACGAGAGTTTGGATCTGCAAACTCCTCACAGTCGAAGCAAGGAAAAGGAAACCCCAACCCATACAACACGGGACCAAGTCGAGATGGCCTCCCTCAGGACAACCTATCCAAGACACAACACAAGAAGGGCAACGAGAATATGAAGAAGGACAAGGGAAAATGGTGTGAGTACCATAAAAGTACTTGGCACAACACCGACGAATGTCGCCCCAAGCAGTCCCTCATGGCTGAGATGAAGGCTTTCAAGTCAGAGGTCGATTATGATTCTAAATCAAATCCTGAAGGAGGGAAGAATATTATTGATGTTGAAACCAATGCCACGGTCACTACCACCAAAGTCCATCAAGGCGAACCAGAAGAACTAGAGGAAGGGGAACACCTGTTTCACTTGTAAGTGTGGTTCAAGGGGGCTTCAATTCACTTTATTGTCGACAACAATAGTCAGAAGAACCTGATTTTAGCAGAGGTCGTCAAGCGGATAAAATTGCCAACGACACCACACCCGCAAACCTACACCATCGGTTGGCTTTGTCAAGGAAGAGATCTATGTGTAGCCAATAGTGTCGTCTTCCCTACGACATCAATCCTTTCAAGGATGAGGTACTATGTGATATTGATCCCCTTGAAGTTTTTGATGCTCTTTTATGACAACCATATTTTTTGAAGTGTCATGTTGTATATGAGTCTAGACCCCGTAGTGTTATTATTACTTTGGGTAGACAATTGGACAAGATCCCATAGGTGGGACCGCCTACTGCTATTTGTTTAATCTTTGTTAAGAAATGAAGCAAGGTCATCTCACAGACCGGGAAGTTCGTCTTCTTTGTGATCCATGCTCATAGTAAGAAGAAGGTCGATGTGACATCCATGGCCTATACACGTCACCTCTCTTTGCAGCAAAAGCAGGTGGACGAGATCATAGAAGAATAAAAAGAAATCTTCGTCTCACGTATAGGGGTACTGACACGCTGCGAAGTCAAGCATCCCATTGATATGACCCCTGCGCATCTCTACCTAATGGACCAATCTATCGATGCTCATTGATGGAGATTGATGAAATCAGGCATCAGATCCAAGAGCGTCTTCAAAAGGGGTGCATCATACCCAACCTGTCCCCCTGGGAAAGCTTGATAATACTGGTGCAGAAGAAGGATGGGACTTGGCAACTCTACATTGATTACAAAGCCTTAAAAAAAATCACAGTAAGGAACCACTACCCCCTTCCCAAGATTGATGACCTTCTTGACCAACTCAAGGGGAAAAAGTTCTTCAACAAGATTGACCTAAAGTATGGCTACCATGAGGTTCCCATCAAACCAAATGATGTCTGGAAGAAAACCTTCAATTCTAAAGAATGTCTCTATGAATGGCTAGTCATGCCCTTTGGCTTAATAAATGCACCAACCACTTTCATGAGGTTGATGGATGATGTCTTGAGACCCTTCACCAACTCCTTTGTGGTGGTATATTTGGATGACATCCTCATCTTCAGCAAAACATGGGAGGAGCACATGCAACACATTCAATAGGTTTTGAGCACTCTATGATAGCACAAACTTTATGCCAACATGGAAAAATGATCTTTCGGCATGGAAAAGGTCCAATACCTAGGATACATTTTTAATGAGCATGGTGTACATGTTGATCCAACTAATATCCAAGTCATATGTGACTGGCCAACCTCAACCACACTAACCGAGCTTCATAGCTTCTTCGGAATAGCCAAGTTTTACCAACGGTTTGTGTTTGGATTCTCCCATATTGCATGGGCCCTCATCCAGGTGACCAAGGGTGGTGGTAGGGCCAAGTTTGTGTGGGAGAAGGAGAAACAATGAGCATTCAAAGATCTAAAACATCATTTGTGCTCAACTCCAGTACTCTCCTTTCCTGATCTACAACAACCATTCAAGATTGAGACTGATGCATATGACTATGATGTGGGCACAACCCTCACTTAGCATGGGAATTCGATGGCATACCATAGTGAGACACTCTTCGATACTATATAGAAATACCCCACCTGCGATAAGGAAATGTATTCCATTGTGCAAGCATGTCGTTAACGAAAACATTACATTCTGGGGACAGAGACAATCATACACACTTATCACAAGCCTTTGCAGTTCATACACACACAAGGGAGATTACAGAATGACCGCCATCAAAAGTGGTCCACCTACATGCAACAGTTCCAGCTCAACATCAAGTAAAAGACATGTATCTCCAATTGGGTCATTGACTGCCTCAGTCGGCCTCTTGTGGTGACACTCACCACTGTTCTCCATTCATGTGGACATGAAACATCATAATGGCCTCAACTTTACTAGCAAGATCCAGACTTCACCACCACATATCAACTCTTGGGTGCAGGCACCACTGTTACTTATTTTCACATTCAGGACAGACTCTTATGCCACCTGGGCCATCTCTGTGTTTCTACAAGAGAGCATGAAAATATGATTTGGGAATCCCACTACATTCAGGTGGCAGGACATTTTGGCGTAGAGAAAACTGTGGTTGTTCTTTAGAAACATTTTTATTGGCCAAAACTTCGACAGGAAGTCAACAAGTATATCATATCTTGCACTTCCTGTGCCATTTCCAAGACATCCATCAAGAAGAAAGGCTTATACACCCCTCTTCCTATTCCCAAGAAGCCGTGGGAATCCATCTCCATGTGTTTGTGGTCATTGATCGGTTTTCAAAGATGTCCATCCTCACAGCCTGTAAGAATAATGTCACATCGGTAGAGATTGCCAAGATCTTCTCCGAACAAGTTTGGGTTCACATTGGGATACCACACACCATCATCTCCGACCAAGACAACAGGTTCTTGAACAACTTTTGGTTGAGCCTCTGGTCTCTGTTGGACACCAAGCTCACAAAATCCACTTCTTTCCACCCCCAAACCGATGGCCAAACCGAGGTTGTCAATCTGATGCTTGTGCACATCCTTCCCATGTACAATTCTAAGCATACCCATACATGGGACAAGAGTCTCCCATATGTCGAACACAGTTACAAAAGGGCTCTCCGTAGTTACATCAGTCATAGCCCATTTTAGGTGGGTCTAGGATTCCAGCCCTTGGGACCCATTTATGTTGCATTTGCTCTTTCCATCGAATAGAAAAATTCTTCCCTTCATTAGTTTGCGATTGACAAAGCCACCAGGTTCATTGAGTGGATTCACCAAATCCACCAATAGGTCCAGGAGATTCTGCAGAAATCCAATGCTAAGTACAAGCAACGCCACGATAAACACAGGGTATGACACTAGTTTCAGGTTGGAGACAAATTCTGGTTACATTTTCAAAAGGATCGTCTCACTAGGCCCCATCGGAAGCTTCGCCCACTTAGTTATGGGCCTTACACTATCACCAAGGTGGTGGGTAGTAATGATTTTGAGCTCAACACTCCACCCTTCCTTGCTCTGCATCCAGTATTTAATGTGGACCTCCTTCAACCATATTTACCTCCATTATTGGACACCTCTGAGATTGTCGAACAACTGACACCAATAGAGCTCAAGCATGACTACATCAAACAATCATCCACTGATCAGATAATGGACACATAGGTCAAGGGAACTCACCAACAACGAATCCATATCTATCGGGTTGTCAAGGCAAGGAAACTCCTACACCAAGGCAAGTGGCTCACCCGGGGCCAAATTCAGCAGAAGTTTCCTCACCTGATGGGGGAACTCAACGCAATGGAGACCATTGCTTCCTAAGTGGTGAGGATTGATCCAGGTGGATATTGGTGGCCACCCACCTATTCCAACTGGATCCTCATGTTTGCTTTTGATTGAGCACGTCTTTTTGTACAACTTTATAATAGTGAGTTTTACACTTCTGGGGATTTCTGAATCCTCACACATTATCCAGGTGGATACAGGTGGCCTCTCTCCTAATACAACTGGATTATTTTGTATGTTTTCATGTCATCACATATTGTTTTATTTCCAAGTCTTTTTTGGGCCCCTAAATGTTGTTTTTTTGACTTGCCACAATGAGACTATAGATGGAGTAAGAGTTTGATGGAAGAATCTTTATTTCTCTGAAAGACCTTTCCAATGGGATATTACGCGCCTAAAATAGAGGTCGTATGCAAAAGTTATGACCCTAAGAAGTTGGGGTACCAAATTACACCAACTTACCCATAGGGCCCACATGACTTTTGACTTTTCACCTTCTAGGGTTAGGTTTTTGGATGTCTAGGGTTTTGGAATTCATGAGTAATATGAAAAGGGCCTCTAAAGCCTCATTGTAATCGATTTTGTTGAGATAGATGTGCGTAGCAGCCACATCTCTTCTCAGAGATACCATTCAAGCAAGTTTTATTTCTGTAGTTTTACAATTTCAGCCTATTCATTATTTAATAGAAGATATTGTTACTGAATATTTGTGTTATTCTTCCTATTTTGTGTTTATTGTATTCAGTCTGTTAATCAATTCGTTCCGCTCCTAAATCCGGATCACTAATAAAAATATATAAAGAGAAAGACACCATTTTATATTTTGATTGACATTAATATATTTTAAATTTGTGAGAATATATAAATATTTTTTATATTTTTTTGAAATATTTCATTATAAAAAGAATAATTTTGATGAAACTTTTATTTCACTATAAAATATAAAAAGAAACTAATATATACAAACACAACA
>ML782093.1:0-44535 GCA_009831015.1 Picea engelmannii | reverse complement strand
TTCTTACCACACATTGCGTCGATCATTCAAAGGTTTAGATGCAGTATGGGTCTGGCTGCAGAGAAATTATAGCCCTCTTGAATGATTTCAAGTACATGAGCCTTCAGGTAATTTTTTGTATACAGGCCTGATAATTTATTTATTTATTTGTTAGTTTAATTTTCACAGGAGTTTTACGATCTTCGAATTTCATATATAAAAGTCCTCCCCTATATTTGGAGTACGATGCGTCGTTATTAAACATTTGGAAAGTTATCTCTAGTATATTGATCATGTTTTCCTCCTTTTCAAACAATCTATCAATCATAAATCATGGTTTCTTGTAAGCGTTTAACTTCTTGTAGTTCAAAAGATTTTGGTGTAGTACGTGCATCCTTCTGAATCTGAAGCTCTCCACTAGCCTTATGATTAAGAGTCCATCGAGCTGTTACCCTTCAGAACGCATGACAAAATCTTACATTTTGAGAATCTCAATATATAAATTTTTCCCCACCGAAATTTCATAAAAAAAAACCCTAGCGCAGCGTTTTATTCGAAGTGTCAATCATCTCTCGTAACATGTGAGTAAGGCCCAAGCTATAAGAAAGAAATTTTATCTCTTACTATAATGCACTCATTCAATCGAATGATAAGGATTTGAATATGCCCCTTTGTTATATATATATATATTTGTCTAAACTCGTCATTAATAGAATAAAAACAATGTTATATAAATTTGATCCCAGGTTAGTGGTAAATCGTAAATGACATCTCCAGCCTATTACAGATTTGAACTACAATGATATTGATGACTAAACTCGTTGTTATCAACCTAGTGGAAAAACAAAAAACTGGGGTTACGACATAGAATAACTTCCAAGATTCACCCTAACCGCCGCTCTGTAACATCCCTTGAGGATATCACCATGCATTTTAAAATTTTGAAAAAACTGTAATGAGTCTAGTCACCAACTATGTCAGCAAATATATGTACATTATAAAGCTTTCGAAGGTTTCAAGTTCACCTATAGGAATTATTTGAACTACCCCATTTTCTAATTTTTATAAAATGGTATTCATAATAATTCTGGTTGACTCAAAATCATTTTTTTTTTTAAATTCTTCTTAACTGTTTAATAATTCTCTCTTTATTTTGTAATGCTTCTGTTTTCATTACGTCATGATGATTATTTTTTGGGTAACATTTTTAATGATGGGTCCCTTTAATTTTGTGAGGGAACCCATCAAATGCAATGGAACGTCTTTCTCCTCCTTGCTTCCGTTGATGCCTACATGATTCTAGTGCCAACCTATAATATCGACACTGGTAATTCAGTTTTATTTATTATTGTAGTAGATTGAGCATTCAATATTATCTAGGTAATCATATCTTACAATAGGTTGACTAGATTGTACATGTATCTCGTAAGGGTTGTGTTCATATGACTCAACAATTTCCAAGCAGAACTACTCTCTAGAATTTAAGGTGAGATAAACTACTCACAAATTTCCATTAATTCTTACTTCCTAGTTTGCACAATTACTAATTCTCCTTATTTGTTTTTCTGCAGATTAGAAAAATGTTACTGCTAAAAATATCATGGCTACGTTTAGAGAGGTATTCAAGTTCCAACATTCAAATTTCCTATAAAGTCTTTTCCGTAAGTATGTAATTCTATATAATAAGACATCATATAATTTTTCTTTGTTTTAATAAGGATTGCACTTCTATTTTCACCAAATAATTCGAAAGAATATATATATATATATATATATATATATATATATTTCATTTCCTTAATGTAATAATTATTTTATTCCAGTTCAAAATAAACACAGATCTTAGATATATATTTATATGTATATCTCATAATTGCATGTCAACTCAATTAAAGTCTTATTCCTTAGAAATTCAACACTTGTAACTGAATATACAAACAAAAGAGTGTAAAAATCGTTTAACCATATGATAACTTCTCAAATCTATCATTCTTGGCAACTAAACAATATACTCATATGCAAGATATATGTGTACTAACTCTCAAAAGATACATATGTGAAATAGACCGGCTGAAAATAAACAAAAAAAACCATGTTTCACCCAATCATAAATGTAGAATAGTCAAGTTCCTTGTCCTTATCACCCCCAATTTTGACTATGAATTTATAAGGGTGAACAAAACTCCACTTTTTAACCAAAGTACCTCTGTACAATTCTATCCTCTTTTATTGCTTAGGACGTTTCATTGGAACATTTTTTTCCTTGGAAATTCGTAGCTTTAGAAATCCCTTAATTTTAGGGGCTCCAATGACATAAATTCACTTCTGATAATCAGTCTCTAAGTTAGCTCCATCATGTTCCCCACTCATGGAGTCATAGTCATCTCTATTTAACCCGGTTGTTCCATTTGTTCCGTGCATTTATTATAAAAAAGTATTGTGTCTTACATCTGTTTATCAAAGAGGACAGTTGGCAAGTCCAAATCGTGCATAATAATTTAAATAATAACAATCAATTTACTTAATAAAGTCAACTATGAATTTCCATAATTGGAAATTCAAATTTCCTATAAAGTATTTTCTATAAGTTTGTAATTCTATATGATAATACTTATAAATTTTCTCCTTAAAGAGAATTTTATTTGTTTTAATAAGGGTTGGACTTCTATTTTCACCAAATAATTCTAAAGAAAACCTATATATATTTTGCCTATTTCCTTAGTGTAATAAATTGTGTATTCTAGTTCAAAATAAACAAAGATCTTATCTATAGATTTATATGTATATATGATAATTGCATGCCATCTCAATTCAAGTCTTATTCCTTAGAAATTTTTTCTACCATTTTGATATTGGATTAATCGGTAAGTGCGGACACAAACAAATATCCCTAGATCCTATTGGAAACTAGAACAAAACAAAACAAAATACAAGACTTTCCCTAAGCTCTAATTATTGAGTTTACTAATTAACAAGAGATAGTCAACATACCTTTTAAATGTTGTTTCTTCTTGCCATTACCATACTAGCTCCGTTCCAATGCTCCTATGATATTGAACCTGCAAGGGAACACAAGACAACCAATGTGAAGGAAATACAATATACTCAACAAGAACCTATGTATGTGATCAAGGAATCGTACAATAAAACAAGATTAGTTTTATGGGAAAGATACATATTTTTGTATTATATTAAATTGAAAGTGGAGATTGAAACCAAATCCTTGATGTCGTAAGGTCCCCTTTCGATGGCCCTTTGATTTAACACACGCAATTTTTCTCCAAAGCCTTTGAATGAAGAAGATCCACCATGTAGCTTGTATAACTAAAGCAAATCTCTCAAGAATAGAGTAAAATTCTCCATACAAATCTTATCGTATTCAACCTCAACCTTTTCCATGAGATATCCCTCTTTATATAGTTTGAAAGAGAGATGGATGAGGAGATTAGGATGATCCCACCAAATCAGAAAAGTGAGTAAGATCCAAACAGTTTAGAGGCCACCTCATCTTCTAGAAGATCCCTTTCCAGAACATTCGTGAAGTTTGACTTTTCCTTAGATTTTGGCATCGCCGCACCCTAGGTATATTGCAGTCTGTAGAGACGTCACAGTCCATCTCTAGAGAAGGATGCGACGATCAAGCATCGTCGCACCCCATGCATTTTGCAGGGTGCGACAACCTTTCTTAATAGGGTTTTTTTAGAAAGAAAAGTAAATCACTCTCTTTATGGAGAAAGACTCTTTTATATTTTCAGGGAACATGAACACATTTTGTCAGTGGATCACTGGGGCGACCAAAATAATTTGTAACAGAATTCCCCCCAAATTACGAAGATGGAACTCATGACAGATAAAATACTTTGTAGAATGTGTGTGTCAAACAAGGAGCGCACTGATCGGGAACCTGCAAACAATCAAGCATCTGCATAATAATATACCATCATCTGAGGTAAGCATTCCCATACCCATATTACAAAATGTCAAGTGAGTCATGGCCACTAAATATACACTATGGATCCATGTAATTATGAATCAACATAGCCACCAGGAATACACTGTGGATATATGCTCTAAAAGAATTCAATTTGGACATAACCACAAGACATACAAAGTGGATCTATGTGTCAATACAAATCATGAATACTTCGTTGCAACCTGGACCAAAATGATAATATCCGGGGTCTTTATTTCCATCGTCTCTAAGTATGAATCTAACCATGTGATTACATTTGTTGAAGTCGAACATGGTAGAAACCACTTGATTACCAGTCAATAATGAAAATTGTTAACAAGTGCGAGGGAAATCACCACTGATGTCAATGACTCCCAAGGTACCCTAGTACAATCCAACGAATGTGAATGAATGAGTTGAAGTAGAACATTCTATGGAATCTTCTAATCAGGGGTCAATGATGTGAACCCACTATTGAAAGTGAATAAACCTACCATTGAGGCATGTAGGCTCTAAGGTACTAAATGATTTCTAAGCCGTGTTCCTGGATAATGAGTTCAAGTTGACAAGAAAAGACTCATCACAGAAGGGCCTTTATGTATCCCACATCAACGACACGAAATAAGTAACAGATTTGAGGTAGATCAGAGTATGAAGTGATTCGAAACTGACACAGGGAAGGCTGACATGGTAGAAGATTTATAACTGCATATGGATGACTCAATAGAAGGCTTGTTAAGGTTTGACTTCTCTTGAACATATGAACGACACGATAATGGTGTTGGTAGCATTGAATCAAGGAGGACCCAACATATGAATTTGTGGATGGTCAAACAAGAGAAAAATGGATTTCCCAACCTGGATATAACGATGAAGGGGGGTGTCATGTTCAAGAGATACTATTACTGCCACTAACACAAACACAGATACAAATTTCTTTCCCAATTTCCCCCCACCATTTCTGGCGAGTACCTCTTTATTTTACGTAACCTTGAGAAGGATAACATATTGTTGTTGACGTAAGCTCATCCTTCAAACGATTCCCTCGGAGTATGTTTAAAAAACCCTAAGAAGGAGTGGTTCGATCCCATATGGGTATTTCAATGTTTTTTTAATGAGTCCAAAGAGAGAAAACTCAGGTGTTTTTCAATTTTAGAGAGTCTGAAAAACACTTAAAGAGAACTCCATCAAGTCCTTTTTCATAAATTAATCTGACAAGACTGAAAAAGTGATAATCCACTGCTCATCAGATGTTTTATTCAAACACTTTTACGAGCGTGAAAACAACAAGGCCGCTCTAAAATATTTTCATTTTTAAGGAGCGTGAAAAGAGCTTAATGGATACTCTATCGGTTTCGTTTTTTGTGCCACCGTTACGAGTTTGAAAAAACAACAAAAGAATACTCGATTACGTTATGATGGTTTTTTGAACGCGATAAAGAACTTAGACTCTGCTCGAACATTTTCCTGAAAAACCCTAAAAGGATTTGTACATGCAACAAATAAAAACAAACCAAAAAGAGGACCCTTGTTCCAACATTTCACCTCTAGAATTTTTCAATATGCAAAAATCAAACACTTATAAAGTTGTTAGGACTTTTAGGGCTTGGATGAAGTATAAAAAATAATATAATATACAAATGAAAAATAATAAAAATCAATAAAATAGGTAAAAAACCTCATTTCACTATTTCATCTGTAACTTCACCCAAACATTGCTCCAAACCCCCTTTTTACCTCAATTTTCAAGTGTTTATTGTAGATTGCACATCGAATCATTCCACAAATCGTCTCCACAGAAAAGGTAATCTTCATCTCCTTCATCTTTTCATGGATTAAAAATTGATTTTCATTGGTTGAAAATGTGCTTTTGGGTTGATTTTTGGGGGTTACCCATGCGTTGAGGTCATGGCAGGTGCTCTATATCAGGACCTGTGATGATCAAGGATCACCATAGGCACCCTTAAATCTATGGTACGATGACGTCGCACTATGCGAATGCATAGGATTGCCATGATCGCAGCCCAAAATTTCAAAAGATGAATCCTAAAAGGGAAAATCCCCAAGAAATAAAATCATGTTGCTAATATCTTTTTGTGGTTCCTTGGTAGGTCTTCCATGGTCAAGATGTTGGAATGGCATGAGAGAGAGCATGCAGAAGAAGAAGGCTTCGTCGGGAATGAGCCAACAACAGTTATGGCCCTATGACAGTGTGGGTTGTTTAAATTATTCAAGATTCAAGGCATGAGGGCCCAACTGAGGCTACTTGAGTACTTAGTTCACATGTTGGATGTGAACGAGCAAGAATTTCATGTGGGTTCCCACACACTGACCATAGATATTGAGGATATCTATTTCCTAATAGGACTGTCTCACTATGGATCACGGGTGACAGTTACAGGTATTATGGGTGGCGGTGAGCCTATGAACCACTACATCAGTGAACATTCTATACCGGGTATCTAGAAACATAGCGGTAAAGTCGCTATCATGGATGTCTGAGACTTTCCTCTCCGGACTATCCTCTATACTATTACATGCATGGCAGGGAGTGCAGCACCCAACATGGCTCTACAGTGCCATTTTCAGTATGCAATGGAGTGTATGTAACCCCGAGTCTTTAACTGGTGTGAAGGGGTCCTCAAAAGTATGAAAGGAAAATTGACCAAGTGTAGAAGTGGTGGGTTGAAACAATTTGGATATGGGTCTATTTTGGTATCCTTCTTCCTAGAGAGGGTCCCAATATTATGCTTGTAGGTAGAGTGGGGTATACCTTCTCGATAGGATCCGAGGATGAAGAGGTGGGTAGACGTCATGGCTCGACATGCAGCTAGTCACATCGTTAAGTATAACGATTTCTTCTTCGAATGGTTGAGAACTCAGATGCTCATGGTAGATGATTACGCATATTTCAGGCTAGAATTCCATGGAGATCTAGACCTATCTCTTCCAGAAGGTTTCCAATGGGGGGGCATAGATAAGAAGGAAATTTTGTTTGTATAATGTTTTTGTTATTTTTAATGATATAAAAAAAAACTGTGTTGTTTATCCGATGACTAATCAAATTCTCTTTGATAATGTAGATGTGGGACCTTATCATCATCCAGGTTCATATCCTATATAGAGGAGAGGGGAGAGAGGTGTCGTAGTAGGAGCATTTGTTGCTGACTTCAAGACCATAAAACAAAATCTGGAGGGACTCACAGTGAACATCCCAAATGCCTCTATAGATGAAATTCCTGGGCATTATCAGCGCCACACGGTGGACGTGTCTACATCCATCGGTTGACTGCTCCATAGAGTATCTCATGTAGTCGTGTGTTATAGCGAGCATTATCCTTGATGCTCTATTATATATGAAGCCATGTGCTTCACATTTTTTATATTTTTGTCTTCAGACAAAAACACTTTTTGTAAACTTTTAACATTATTAATATGAGGCTCCTACCGGCTTACTTGTTTTATGTACCAAAATGTGACTGGATTTTATAAATGTCTCAAATGTTTGTCTAACACATAATTAGCCAATGCATCTGTTAATTTATTTAGAAATCTATGAATGTGTTGATATTCAATGTAATCAAAATGATGTTCCAAGAGGCGAATTCATAAATATACCCTTAACAAAGTAGGAATCTAGATGGAATAAACATTACTCAATTGTAGTACCACTAACTATGAATCGAGTCGTACAACAAGATGATGGATTCCAAGTGAAACATCGTCGGTCAATAATTCAGTGACTGTACTGTATTCCACGATATTGTTAGTTGCACAACTAAGGAAAACACCATGTAGACTAATCAACTCATTCATAGGTGCATAGATTTCCCAAGCAACACATGCTAAGTTTTGAGTACTGCGACTAGTGCCATCAACGAAGCCAATGTAGGGTAGTGAAGACATTGACATATGGAAACCAAGCACAATGAAAGGTAAGAATTCGAAAGGTGGAACCAAACAACAAAAAAGAACACAAAAGTATGATACACTAAAAATACATAACACTCATGAAAAAATGATTTAAGCATAATACTTCTTCAAGTAAAGCCCATTTATGGGTTCACACAAAGGGATTCCATAATAATCTACCAGCTCATAATCTCCCTTCTCCAACACTCGTTTGACAATATAAGGACCACGCCACATGGGCTCGAATTTATTAGTCCCTAGAAAATCATGATCTTGCTCGTAAATAAGAACTAGATCACCTTCAGAAAAAACACATGGCTTGACATGCTTGCCGTATTGGGATTTAACACATTTTTTCTGAGTTTCAATAACTAAGTCAACATCACGACAGGTTTCATTTAATTGCATTAAATACAAAAGATGTTCCTCTTCAGCAAAGGTGTTAGGGAGAAGTTCAACAACCAGTTTCAAAGATGGGATCTCACATTCAATTGGAAAAATTGATTCGATACCATATACTAACTGAAAGGGTGTGAATCTCATGGCAAACTTAACAGATGTCTGATAGGCCCATAATGCTAAGAAAAACATCGTGTGCCAATGTGACTTATGAATTCCTACCATCTGTCGAAGCATAGTAGTGAGAACCTTGTTAATTTCTTCAACCTGGCCATTGGCCTGTGGATAATAAGGGGTTGAGTTTTCATGATGAAGACCCAACTTCTCAGTAAGTTCAGACATCATAAAATTTCAAAAATGACTACCGTTATTAGTAACGATGGCTTAATGGACACCAAATCTAATAATTATATGATTGAATATGAACAATGTTGCAGTTTTCTCAGTGTTATCAAATGTAGGCATCACCTCAGCCCATTTAGTGAAGTAATCCATAGCTACAATAATGCATCCATGCCCCCTGACCGAGTGAGGGTTACAATTCATGAATTCAATGCCCCATTTTGTGAATACACCAACGAAAACTTCAGGGTGAAGAGGAGCAGGGTGATATCATATCTTATTGTTATAAGTTTGAAAAGCATGACATTTTTGGATGACAGTAATGCAATCCTTAAACAATGAAGGAAAAAAATAACCAACTCGTAAGATCTTTTGGGCAATGGCATACCCAGACATATGACTGCCACATGCTCTGGAGTGACAGTCATTCAAAGATTTCTCAGCTTCATCATAGGTGAGACAAAGTCGAAATGTGGAATCAATACCATGATGGTAAAGGGTATCTCCAAGGATGATGTATTGAAGGGATTGATATTGTATATGATGACAATCTGTCCTAGAAAGATCATTCCAGAAAGTTTGAGTCTGGAGATAGATGATAATATGTTCATACCATACATCATCAAAACTGATCAGAAAGAGGGATTCGTTGGGTAAAGAATCCTCTACCAAATTTTATGTCTTATTAGAGGGAAGGTCACATATCAATTTGGCAAAAACCAAAGACTTTTTTGACTTGGCGTGTTTAAACTCCAAGTCAAACTCTTGGAGAATAACTATTCATTTGGAGTACTTGCCCCCCAACAATTGTCGGGTAAGGATATGTTTCATGGGGTTGCAGTCAGAAATGACTGTGGTTCTGCATAATAATATGTGGTGACGAAAACGTTGAACAACTTGAATAACTGTCAAAGCCAACTTCTCCACATGTACATATTTGGTTTTAGTAGTCATGAGACTCCGACTCAAATAGTATATCACATGTTCATCATGTGAATCATCCTCTTGGACTAAGACCATAGAAATGGTAGAGTCTGAAGTAGCTAAGTACAGGAAATAATCTCAGCTATAGTGAGGGGGAAACAATAGTGGTGTATGGCTTAAAGCAATTTTCAAAGCTTCAAAGGTTTCGTTTGCAGTATCGTCCCATACAAAATCATAACCTTTATTTAGGATTCAAGTAAATCCTTTCGTTAATTCAGCGTAATTGGGAATGAATCGACACAAAAACAATTCCTTCTCTTGCAAACTTTGGAGTTGGCTAAGTGTGGAAAGATGAGGTAGATAAAGGATAGCGTCAACCTTCAAGGGGTCTACCTGAATCCCATGTATAGACACAATGAAACCAAGAAGTCGGTCAGATTCCACAAAAAAAACACATTTGTGTGGATTCAAACGTATGAGATAATAACGATAGCGTAGGGAAATGGCCCACAAATGTCCTGGGTGATCTTGATGATGAATGGAATGCATCGATAGATCGTCAAGATAGGGTTGTACAACGTGCTTAATATCATGAAAAGCATAATACATAGTGCACTGAAAATCCGCACCAGTATTTTTGAGACCAAAGGGTAGTTTCTGGTAGGAGAAGGTTCCCCAAGGACAAATAAAAGCAGTCTTGTGTTGATCCATTGGTAAAATATTTATTTTATTATAGCCAAAGAATCTGTCCATTAAGGAGAATATTTCACTCCCATCATAGTCATCAATGATCTGGTTGACGAAAGGGGTTGGATAATTGTCCTTAGGAAAATCTTTATTTATATCCCTATAATCTACACAAACGTGAATCGTGCCCTGTTTCTTATTTACTGAAACAAGATTAGATACCCAATCAGTCAAAGCCACAGGATAGACAAAGCCATATTTAAGAAGTTTTTTAACTTCAATCTTGATAGAAGTAGCTTTGTGTGGATGTACTAGGCGAAGTCTCTATCGAACGGGTTTAGCATCCAGATAAGTCTTAGTCTCATGCGCAAAAATATCAGGATCAATACGTGGCATTTCTTCATAACTCTAGGGAAAAACGTCATGAAATTATTGAAAAAGAGATTTATAAGTGCAAACCTCATTAGTAGAACATGAGGTGCCGATATGAACATCTTCCACGACTCTGGGTTTAATCGATATGTCAAGAAGAATAGTAGGTGAAATATTACTCAAGTTCCCTTCATACAAAACATCATGTGTTGACTCAGGAATAAAATAAATAACAACAATAGTCAATGAAGTTGAAATCTGCTGGTAAATATCTATGGTGTCACATTCTAGGAAGAGGATAGAATGATGATTCCCATCGAACTATGGGGTATATTCCATATACATGACCGTCATGATCATCTCATTAGTAGGAAATGTCACTTGAAACAGATCAGGAGATGTATCACAGAGAGAAGGAGGAGAAGGAGTTGTCAATTGAATAGCTTGATAAGATGATTCAACCAGAATTAAGAGCATCATGTCGTCATAACAGAGATAATCACCAGAGATAGGTACTAACCACGGGTCATATGACTCGAGGGTTTCATGAACAGAGGTTGAGATCATGTTAATCGAAGCGACAAAAGGAGGAGGAATATTAGGTGGTGGTATAGGAAATGTACCCATCAAGGTTGAATAATTTAAAAGACCCACGCCGACATTCTCATAACCGACAGGTTTTTTCAAGATAAAAGGTACGTTGCTAGTACATGAATCGAAATTAAATAACTCCAATTGGTTGACAGTAATGACCTTTCCTTTGTTTGAGAAATGTAACACACGGAAAAGGGTAGACACAATTGTGTGCATGGAATCAATCCAACTACGACCAAGTAGAAGGTTATAATCAAGAGGTGTATCAAAGACCTCAACCTTGACATTGACCTATTTACCTTATAACGTAATAGGCAATGAAGGAAGAACATTGTAAGGTTCAAAACCTGTACCATTAAAGGAATTAAGAGTATTGTGTGACTCGGTAAGGGAAGGAGAGCCAATAACTTTCCAACAAGTAACAAACATAACGCAAGTCGAGGATCCTTCATCAATAATGGTTCTACAGATATTTGATCCAGGTGGATATCGGTGGCCACCCACCTTATCCAACTAGCTCAAAACAAGTTTCTGGCAATTTTGGCAATTTACTATTTTTAGCAGGTTTTAACTTCCGGGGCCATTTTGAGGGCCCAAATGAAGGTTTTTTGAGATATATGTTCTCAATGATATTCAATGTCATGATTGAGTCCAAAAAATGAATCTCCTCTAAGATACCTTTCCAACGAGCTATCACACGCCTAAAACGAAGATCGTATGCAAAAGTTACGACCCTGGGAAGTTGATGTACTCACTTACCCAAATGGGGCCCACATGACTTTTGGCGCTTCATCTGCTAGGGTTAGGTTTTTGGATGTATAGGATTTTTGGCATTCCTTATTATTGTAAAAAGGCCTTCAGAGCCTCATTTTAATAATCTTCTTGCAAATGCAAGTAGCCATCACATCTCTTCTCAGAGATAAGCTGCCACCATTCTAGCGAGTCTTTCACTCTGTATTTTTACAGTCTCTGTACATTTATTTCATTAATAGAAATCGTGTATTATTGTACCTCTGTGTTTATGGTTTCATCTCTGATATATTTCTGTTATATTATTGAATATCTGTGATATCTTTGTGCATTTCTTTATTATATCTTCGATCTCATTTCATGCAGAAAATAATCCAGATCAGTGGTATCAGAGCAGGCTTCTCTTGATCGTTTTTTCAGTGCATGTCCCTGACGAGATCTGAGTATAGCAAGTTGTGTCTCGAGCTTGTCTCTCTTGAGGACAATCTCTCTCGCACACCCAAGAAACCCTCAATGGCAGAATAAAAGAAAAATGATGGAGAAGACGATCCTATCAATCTGTTGCTTGAGCAAGCTCTCATGCGACAAAGGGACGAAATGATGGAGAATTTTTCCCACATCCTTCAACGCTTTTCGATAGAAACAAGTGCATATTCATCAAGAGACCACTTTGGAGGCACCTCGCTTTTCAAGGTACAAGTTAATTTTGATATTCCTGTATTTGAAGGACAGATAGATGCAAAAGCCCTAGACAAATGGTTAAATTTGCTAGAAGGTTATTTCTCTGTTCACAAATTTTCCAACAAAGAAAAGATCACTTTTTCACTCCTTAAAGCTCTCCCCCATGTCAAACATTGGTGGGAAACTTATTGGGAGCAGAGTTTGACAGAGGAATATGAAATATATGGGGTCGATCCCACTTGGGATTTTTTTGTGGATGCGGTAAAGGAACAGTATTACCCTGTTTGAAACTATGAGGACTAGTACATGAGATGGACCACACTACAGAAAGAGAGGAGCCAAGCAGTTCTGGAGTTCACCAATACCTTCCATACCTTGTGCACTAAGCTGGGTATCAAAGACTCCGAGTGACATTTGGTTCTGAAATACCATGGGGCTGTACATAGATACATCCAAACTAAAATGGATTTTCTGGACATCTCATCACTTGGTGCTACTTATCGATATTCTACTAAATTCGAGAAGAAATTTAAGCACCAGAAAAAATGGGATTCCGGATCTGTAAATCCGCAACAACCAAATTATGACAAAGACATCCCTAAAAAATAGTCTCCTGAAAACCAGTCCAAGACATAGGAAAAGAAGGGTCACGGGAAGACAAAGAAGGACACCGAAAAATGGTGTGATTTCCACAAAATTCCCTGGCACAACACCGATGAATGTCACTCAAAACAATCATTGGTGGCTGAGATCAAAGACAAGGAGCTGAACCCTGATTCAGAATCTGATTTTGAAAATACTGGTAAAGAACAGATCATTGACGTAGACCCCATTTCTATTGTCGCAACTACATCAATTCAACCAGAAGAACTAACATATCCCGAAGAGGGGGAGCACCTTTTTCATTCAAAGATATGGTTGAAGGGGACCCCACTACATTTTATTGTTGATAGTGGAAGCCAAAAGAATCTCATCTCAACAGAGGTCATCAAACAGTTGGGATTGTCGACAACACAACACCCACAACCATACAACATCGGGTGGCTTCGCCAAGGAGGAGATCTCTGTGTCAGCCAGCAATGTCGATTGTCATATGACATCTATCCCTTTAAGGACAAGGTATTATGTGATGTTTCCCCACTGGATGTCTGTGATGTTCTCTTGGGCCAGCCATATATGTGGAAGCGCCATGTCGTTTATGAGTCTCGACCCCGTAGTGTCATTGTTACTTTGGGGGGTCATATTTACAGAATCCCAGAGGTAGTTCCGACTATTGTTCCACCTAAAAAGTGTTGCAAGGTAGTATATCATACTGCAAAATTTAGCTTCTTCACAATCTGTTCAAAAGGAGAACAGAAGGACACTGCAACCACTACAGCCTCGCCCCAAGCACCTTCTATCCAACAAAAGCAGGTCGACAAGGATGTAGAAAAGCACAAAGATTCCTTATGCACACCGTCCTCTCATGTATCTCTACTTTTTGAATAGCCTCAGCCTCAATAGGTTGTTGACATACTTCCACAAACTGAGCAGCATGATGTCTCCAACAATACAAGCAACTCACCAAGATGCAGATCCAGCAAACGCTTTTCCCTCTCCCCTGGGAATTCAAAGCAATGGATACCATTTATTCCTAAGGAGGGAGGATTGATCCAGGTAGATATCTATGGCCACCCACCTTTTCCAACTAGCTCAAAACAATTTTCTGGCAATTTTGGCAATTTACTATTTTTAGCAGGTTTTAACTTCCGGGGACATTTTGAGGGCCCAAATGAAGTATTTTCAATATATAGGTTCTAAATGATATCTAAAGGCATGATTTATCCCCTAAAATAAATCACCTTGATTATACCTTTCCAACGAGCTATCACACGCCTAAAACAGAGATCGTATGCAAAAGTTACGACCCCAGGAAGTTGATGTACTCACTTACCCAAATGGGGCCCATATGACTTTTGGTGCTTCATCTACTAGGGTTAGGTTTTTGGATGTCTAGGGTTTTTGGAATTCATTCTTATTGTAAAAAGGCCTTCAAAGCCTCATTTTAATCATCTTCTTGTGAAAGCGAGTAGCCGTCACATCTCTTCTCAGAGATAAGTTGTCACCATTCTAGCGAGTCTTTCACTCTGTATTTTTACAGTCTCTGTACATTTCTTTCATTAATAGAAATCGTGTATTACTATAAATCTGTGTTTATGATTGCATCTCTGATATATTTATGTTATATTATTGAATATCTGCAATATCTTTGTGCATTTCTTTATTATATCTCCGATCTCATTTCGTGCCGAAAATAATCCGGATCAATATTTTTGTTTTCTACAACAACTTCGATCTGAAACGCTGATTGAGGAAGAAACCTTGGAATATGATCTTCCAATTCAAATATTATCAAATTGGTATCGGTAGGATCTGTTAGCTCCCAAAATGAACCCATCCCTATGGTCGCATTTTGTGGGGGATAGCATAGCTATTGGTAGTTTTCTCAAATTGATTTTGAGTTTTTCTAGCTGCAAGACTTAGGTTTTTAATTTTTTCTTAGAAATAAGATGACCCATAAAGGTCTTCTCTTTAAAATATTCATAAAATGCTTTCACCAGCTAACGTGTGTTTAAAAGATGAGTGTTAGCTAGTGAAAGTGGCGACTTTCAAACAGCTAAGCAACATCTCTCATAGGTCCGTGCGCTGGTGAAAGTGTTAATTTTCAAATATCCAAAAAAGCATTATCGCGGGTTGTGCGCTGGCGAAAGTCATGACTTTCCACAGCTACGGAGCAGTTCTTACAAGATCGTGCACTGATGAAAGTGAATACTTTCAAGAGCTAAAGGGGGTTTTCCACAAGATCATGCGTTGGTGAAAGCGGTAAGTATCAACAGCTAAGGGGCATTTTCCACGGGCCGTTGGCTGGAGAAAGCGGGAATCACGTGCGTGTTATCCATGTTTCTAAAAGAAAATGATGATACGATCATCCCACGTCATGCAAATCCAAATCATGCACTGATGAAAGTGGGTAATGATGGAGACTTAGTTTTGCACGTCAAAATAGGATTACGATGTTGATCTTATTCAGTGACACATGCTGCACACTCATGGCGCCGGAAATGGTAATTTCAAATTCAGCAACTCAGGAACAGAGGTTGTACTGCCGGGATGACAACATCAAATCAGATCATTGCTTCCATATCACACATTGTTTACAAAGGTTTTTTAAAGTTTCAAATGTTAAAAAACAGAGCCGACTCTTGAGTGCTTTCAACAGCGCAAGACCTCGGCCCAATAGCATATCAGAGTATTTGGTGTGCAGAACCGTTTGGGGTTTTGAATTGCAAATGGAAAGAATGATGCTTAAATTTGCAGGGAACTTTTCAATCCCTTCCCAAGCTCCAAATTAATATTTTAAAACACCATTGGAAATATTAGATTCTCTAGATGTCGATCGACTATTTAGGCATGAAAAACGGATTTTCTATGACCGAGAAATTTGATTTTGAAAATCTGCTCTTTTCAACAGCTAATTCGCCGAAATTTTTTCTAGTTAGCTGTTGAATGTGTCGCCTTTCAGCAGCTTAGGAGCGGATTTTTCGGTAAATAAGTTGTTGAAAGCCTGTCACAGATAGAATGTTACGGTTTTTTCCCAGATCATAAAATTTTTCATGAGAATGAATTGAAACCTCTTCTAAGGCTTTATTAATGAATTATCAAATCTATCTAATCAACCACTTTTGGAAAATGAAGAGAAGAAAAGGTGTACAAATGTCATTTACCATCTTTAAAAGAGGAAAAATTTGAGGGTTTTGGGAGCCACATCACATAATTCGAATTTCAGAGAGCCTTGGGAGGCTGAGCTACACATCATCAGATTTCAACCACATTTTGAGGGCCAGCAGATAAAGATTTACCTTATTTGAGGATCTATTCCTATTTCTTTGTAAATACTGTTTGTTTACTATTTCTGGAAATTTAGATCCATAGTTTTAGGATCTAATAACTGAATTGTTAAGCTATAAAGCTACAGAAGGAAGATGAATGAAGGGGTCAATTTTTGGATACAGGAATGTCATATGTAACAGGCCCATTGATGCTAATACTAAATCACAGTTTTCTTTCTCTTTTGATATCAGTTTTCCACCTTCTTTCTGTATTTTTACTTAATTTGTCATGCCTTGAATGACTGTTATCTCATTGTTTGGCTCATATCTTATTAAACATCTTCTTCATTATTTATTAGACCCTACATGTGTACTGGTTTATGAGCAATTTGTTCTTCGCCCACTTAAAGTTATTTACTGATTATCAATCCATGAGAGCACTGGTTCATTTGTTTATCATCTTGACTGTCTGAGTACCATGTTTGAATTGAGTTATCCCATTGATCCATTTACACAAAATACAAATACATTTTTACTTGAAGTTACCAAGAACCTTTGGTCTACAACCACGAAGGGTTTCTTGGAGTGATAACAAAATGGCGTCGTTGCCGGGGAGAGGAGATTGAAGCTCAGCTTCCCTGGGAGATGACATAGATCTAGCTTTGATGATAGACAAAGCCTAGACATCTTTTGGTTGTAATCATCTATCTGGCGACTCCATGAAGAACGAATTCAGTGGCGACTCCATTGAAGACCTTTGACAGATCCAGAAAATATCATCAGAAGGAGACGAGCCTTACAGAAACAGATTTTTAGATCTGCATATTATCTACCTCAGAGATTTCAAGAGGTACTATTTCTTATTTGTATCTAGACCATCTTCTGTTAAGCCTATTTTTCTGAATCTTCATGTTTTCAGAATTCTGAAATTGAAACAGAAAACCTGAAGGGTGACAGCCTCCATTGGTTTCTGAAATTACAAGCCTGATTTCTGAGTTCGACATTGTATATAACCCAAGGAAAGAAGTCTTACAAGTTGTCCTTAGGAGAGAAGTGTTCCTCTTTTTCCATCCTTCACAGACAGAGAAAAATATATATATCCATACTAGTCTGCTTGTTGAAAAGAGTGTCCTAAAAGACCATTTGTGAAAGGTGAGGAAATCTAATCCAGCTGTTAGGGCAGATTTGCAAAAGCTTGTTCTTTCCCTGATCCATCTGAGCTTGAATAAGACTCCACTGGGAGGATCCTGTTGATAAAAGATGAAGAGGCTCAAATCAAAATCCAGGTATCAGTTCATTAGTTTGCTTCATGAATTGTTGTTGTTCTTTATTACCTCTTTCATTATTTTCCCTTCGCGTGTAAAGAGAATTATTTTTTGTTTTGTATATTCAGAAAAACATTATCCTTCTTGTATATATCCGCCTTTAGAAAATAAAACCCATAAGCCCTGCATTGTAGATGTAGATTCTATGTCTTTACCTCAACCTATTCCTAAAGA
This sequence comes from Picea engelmannii, assembly GCA_009831015.1. Classification (NCBI taxonomy): domain Eukaryota; kingdom Viridiplantae; phylum Streptophyta; class Pinopsida; order Pinales; family Pinaceae; genus Picea; species Picea engelmannii. The sequence continues at coordinate 26,575 of ML782093.1, read as the reverse complement.
CGAGATCTGCATTCAGATTCCCTCTGAATTTGATCATTCATACAACCTTGAGGAGGTTAAACTTGTTTCAAAACCTGTCCACATCTCAGCCCCTCTGGCCATGATTTCTGAACCTGATCAACAACTTACCATCTCTCATGATCAGCCCATAGATTTTCAAGTTAAGATCCGGAGGAAGATGTTCAAACCTTTACAACTACCCCATCTTCTTCATCCTTATCCTGATGATTGTTATGAATATCTCCCTTTGTTTTCTGGAGAGAATCAAGCTTCAGCTGAGGGACACGCAGAATCCTTTTTGGATTTTGTTGATCGTTTTTCAATGGCGCATGAAGATGTGATCATGAGAACGTTTTCGAAATCTTTGATCAAAGATGTTGCTACATGGTTTAAGGGTCTGAGAGCTGATTTAATTGGCTCTTGGACCGAGTTCTCTAATGCTTTCCTGAAGTATTGGGGCAAGTACAAATCTCTAGATTCTTACCTTGCTAACTTTAGTGCTTTGAAGAGAGAGCAGAATCAAACTTTGCCTATTTTCAATCGAAAGTTTAGCCGCATCTATCATGACATGCCTTTGGAGATCCGGCCTATGGAAACATCTACCATGATACATTATGTTATGTGTCTTCATTCAAAACTTGCACTTCTTTTGCTAGAAAGGGAGTCCTCATCTTTAACCCAATTGTTTGAAGATGCGCAAGAGGTAGAGGAGAACATCCATGCATCCAGGTGGATCAGAATGCAGGCTGACTCTGAAAATATGCAAACATATGAGCAAGAAGACTGTCAGTACATTTCAGATTCCGAGCAAGAAAGCAGTGAGTTTGAAGCAGATTTGGATCAGCAGCCTGAGGGTGAGTATATTTCAGATTCAGAATCAGATTCTTCAGTATGTGCAGAGTATTCCAGAGACAGGTATGACTATGAATTTTATGATCAGTTTGTAAATCAGAATGAACCTATGATAACCAATGATTGCATTGAAAACCACATGTTCCTAGCTGATCATAATCCTTGTCATTTAAACATTGCTCTATCATCATCCGCTGAGGACTGCTCTGAAGAAAAAAGTGAGTTTGAAGCAGATGTGGATCAACAGCCTAAGGGTGAGTATATTTCAGATTCAGAATCAGATTTTTCAGTATGTGTAGAGTATTCCAGAGTCAGGTATGAGTTTGAATTTCATGACCAGTTTGCAAATCAAGAAGAGCCTATGGTAACTGATAATTATATAGGCAACTACATGTTTTCAGTTGATCAAAATTCATATTATGTAAAACATGTTCTATCATCATCTTTTGTACATTTGTCTGAAGAGGAAGTTACAATCATTGATGATCAATCACTGATCTCAAAAGGACAAGAAGATGATCAGTCCTCTTATATGGCTGAGCAAGAGGTTACCATGGACATGCATCTGTTTCCCGAGGAGCAACATGTTTCTTATTTTCTTTTCAAGGATCCAGTAGCAGTTTTCATGGATCTATACTTTTCTTAGCTTGCCAGTGTTTCTGAGTAAGTATGATTTCCTGAAAAGCTCCTTGTCACTGTGGTTGCATGTTCAACATCATTTGCTGATCAGTAATAAAGACAAGATTTCTTCAATGTTCAAATTTCTTGGATGGCTACTATGGAAATCAACATTCACTTAACAAATGGCAGAGCTGGTTAGTGTAGGAGTAGGCAAAGGAATAAGCTTGCCATACGAGAAAATGAGATCTTTTTCAGTTGTTGATTTCATGAATAAGAAGGCAAGCTACAGTCAGAATACAGGTTTGCTAAAGAACAGTTGCACAAACCAGATGACTCCATGCCCAATGTTCAAGGCTACTGAAACTACTAGGTTCTTGGTCACCTCACAGGGAGATGCCCATCCCAGTTGGAGCCAAATGTTAGCTCCCAAAATGAACCCATCCCTATGGTATCATTTTGTGGGGGATAGCATGGCTATTGGTAGTTTTCTCAAATTGATTTTGAGTTTTTCTAGAGGCAAGACTTAAGTTTTTAATTTTGTCTTAGAAATAAGATGACCCATAAAGGTCTTCTCTTTAAAATATTCATAAAATGCTTTCACCAGCTAACGTGTGTTTAAAAGATGAGTGTTAGCTGGTGAAAGTGGTGACTTTCAAACAGCTAAGGAGCATCTCTCATAGGTCCGTGCGCTGGTGAAAGTGTTAATTTTCAAATATCCAAAGAAGCATTGTCGCGGGTTGTGCGCTGGCGAAAGTCATGACTTTCCACAGCTACGGAGCAGTTCTTATAAGATCGTGCGTTGATGAAAGTGAATACTTTCAACAGCTAAAGGGGGTTTTCCACAAGATCATGCACTTGTGAAAGCGGTAAGTATCAACAGCTAAGGGGCGTTTTCCACGGGCCGTTGGCTGGAGAAAGCGGGAATCACGTGCCTGTTATCCACGTTTCTAAAAGCAAATGATGATACAATCATCCCACGTCATGCAAATCCAAATCATGCGCTGATGAAAGTGGGTAATGATGGAGACTCAGTTTTGCACGTCAAAATAGGATTACGATGCAGATCTTATTCAGTGACGCATGCTTCACACTCATGGCGCCGGAAATAGTAATTTCGAATTCTACAACTCAGGAACAGAGGCTGTACTGTCGGGCTGACAACATCAAATCAGATCATTGCTTCCATATCACACATTGTTCACAAAGGTTTGTTAAAGTTTCAAATGTTAAAAAAGAGAGCCGACTCCCGAGTGCTTTCAACATCGCAAGACCTCGGCCCAATAGCATATCAGAGTGTTTGGTGTGCAGAACCGTTTGGGGTTTTGAATTGCAAATGGAAAGAATGATGCTTAAACGTGAAGGGCACTTTTCAATCCCTTCCCAAGCTCCAAATGAATATTTGAAAACACCATCGGAAAGCTTAGATTCTCTATATGTCGATCGACTATTCAAGCATGAAAAATGGATTTTCTATGACCGAGAAATTTGATTTTGAAAATCTGCTCTTTTCAAGAGCTAATTCGCCGAAAATTTTGCTAGTTAGCTATTAAAAGTGCCACCTTTGAGCAGCTTAGGAGTGGATTTTTCGGTAAATAAGTTGTTGACAGCCTGTCACGGCCAGAATGTTATGGTTTTTGCCCAGATCGTAAAATTTTTCATGAGAATGAATTGAAACCTCTTCCAAGGCTTTATTAATGAATTATCAAATCTATCTAATCAGCCACTTTTGGAAAATGAAGAGAAGAAAAGGTGTACAAATGTCATTTACCATCTTTAAAAGAGGCAGAAGTTCAGGGTTTTGGGAGCCACATCACATAATTCGAATTTCAGAGAGCCTTAGGAGGCTGTGATACACATCATCAAGTTTCAACCACATTTTGAGGGCCAGTAGATAAAGATTTACCTTATTTGAGGATCTATTCCTATTTCTTTGTAAATACTGTTTGTTTACTATTTCTGGAAATTCAGATCCATAGTTTTAGGATCTAATAACTGAATTGTTAAGCTATAAAGATACAGAAGGAAGATGAATGAAGGGGTCAATTTTTGGATACAGGAATGTCATATGTAACAGGCCCATTGATGCTAATACTAAATCACAATTTTCTTTCTCTTTTGATATCAGTTTCCCACCTTCTTTCTATATTTTTACTTAAGTTGTCATGCCTTGAATGATTGTTATCTCATTGTTTGGCTCATAGCTTAGTAAATATCTTCTTCATTGTTTATTAGACCCTACATGTGTACTGGTTTATGAGCAATTTGTTCTTCGCCCACTTAAAGTTATCTACTGATTATCAATCCATGAGAGCACTGGTTCATTTGTTTATCATATTGACTGTCTGAGTACCATGTTTGAATTGAGTTATCCCATTGATCCATTTACACAAAATACAAAAACATTTTTACTTGAAGTTACCAAGCACCTTTGGTCTACAACCACGAAGGTTTTCTTGGAGTGATAGCAGGATCAATTTCACCAATGGAATTTAACAATGCCTTCTGTTGAGTAGGACAACTTTGAAGGACATCAAGAGATGACATCCCAAAAGGTGCTTGTTCAAGGTCTTCTACAATTTTGTAGGTATGGGCAACACGTGCGTGAGGATTAAATGAAGACTTTAGAACAACTCCCTTAGGAGGAGGACTAAGAACTATATCGAGAACCGATCGTTCTATATAGAGAGGACCGTTTGGAGGTGAAGTTGGAGGAGGAGGTTGAGCCAATGAAGGTGGTAAATCATCAACTTTCTCTTTCAATGGAGAGTAATATTTGGCTCGAGTTGCGACTGCAACTTCGTGCTTCTTGGAGTCACCAGTACACATAAGGACATATGACGTGTTATAAGGAGAAGGTTGGTCATGAATGACCAATTGGGCATGTTGCTGAGAAAGAAACGGTTGTGACAAGATGACAGGTGTAGAATTTTTCCTGGTCTCTTGCAGGAACTTAGTAACCTCAGTGTGTCATGGACAATATTTTGTATAATGAACATCACCACAAATAAGGCAAGGGTAACGAGGTTTATGTTTATCTTTCTCATCAGTGGGCTGTGTTTTGGGCTTCTTAGATTGTTGATTACTATTTTTGTCCTCCTTATTCTTACCCTTCCCTTTTTTTTTATTTTTATTTTTACCGGTAGGTGTAGATTGAAACGACTTAAATTCAGAAGCTTTACCGAAAGAAAGAGTAAGAGAAAGAATATTTTGTATATTAGAAGCAGTATACTTGGGATTGGTATGAACTACATTTGTACATTGATTCTCATCATGAAATGTGCGAATCACACCATCAACAACATGAGAAGCTACTGGAGGTGTTGGAGTAGGATTCGTGGAAGGATGAGGAGCGTCAGGGACCAAGTCGTAAAGTGTGCATGTTTGCAAATAAACGAGATCTAGATAATGAGCAAGACTAATCTCCTTATCCTCAGTGGCGACACCACCCATGGAAACATCATGGCCTATAGGCCCAATGAGTGATTTCGTAAACCACTCAACCAATAGTTGATCAAGAAGGGGTAACTTTGATTAAGCGTCTTCTCCTCCTCCACTCATGGATGTGATCAAAAATATGAGTTGAAGAAGACTGTTTAAAAGAACTCAAAATTTTGGTTCCTGTCTCATATCAAATTGGCAACTGGTAATGCGTTAACAAGGCCATGGATAGGGTATTAAAGTCATTAAAGAAACCTCGTGGTAACTCAATTTACCATTTGGCTGTCGAACCCATGAGAGTTCGTCGGAAAAGTCATAATCTTATGTAGTCATCCATCAACGAGTTGGACGAACACCAAATATGGAAAGTCATGACATGATTATTAGGGTCTTCTCCTGATCGACCCTAAAATTTAGGAATGTTAGACAGTAATTTGGTTGGTATGAAAGGCCAATAAGGAGAGTGCAAAATATGATCATTCAAAATCCTAGACAAATCCCGTAAATCCAAAGTGGCAAGAAAAGGCAGTTGTCTGTTCACTTGAGGAAACTAGTAGTTTTAAGGGGGAAGTCATGTAGGTATACCGGTAGGACCATAAGAGGTCTGTATATAGTTATACAATCCTAACAAATTCGGTTGTGGAGTGTTTTGATTAAGATTAGGTGTCTTTCTTTGGAAAGGAACATTAGACTGAAAATTTTGACCACAAGTGGGATTCATAGAACCTGGATATTGTTGATCGAGATTAGGGGGTTAAAAAGAATTAACTTGAGGATGTTGACCATCTGCATGGTTGTTGATTCCCTTGGAAAGGGAGATTCCAAGGTTGATATTGTAACACAGGTATACTTTTCCCATAACCGGGGTTATGGACTCCAACTTGAGGTTTCCCCCCAAATTGAGGTTGTCCCCCAATCTGAGGTTGCCCCCCAAATTGAGTTTTCCCCCCAATTTGAGGTTGGCCTCCAACAGGAATCTAAAAACCATAAGTGACAAAATGGCTGGTGCCTCCAATTCGATTTGAGCCACTAAGGCTAGGATGATTAGATTCTCCAAACAAAGGTAGAGGAGGAATGTAAGGCCCTCTGGAAAGAACCTGGGCAGGTGTAGGAACAAAATGAATAACATCATTATACCCACGAGGAACGGAATGTCCAGACCCCAAGGATGGATTCTAGGTAGGAATAGCAATGGAAGTATTCAAAGTGTTATACCCAGGGGGAAGTGACGGATTTGGTCTAAGAGGAAGTGGTGTGACAATAGGAGATGGAGTGATAACCACATTTCCAGTAGAAATAGTCGTAGCTTGTGGGACCATAGTAGAATGGGCCATCTAGAGAGGAAGAATCAAGTGAGAACCAACAAACAATTGGTCGAGTGATATCATGCACTGACGAAGGGGTGGAGCTAGTATTAAAAACTCTAGCAGTGTGAGTCGATGTTCTAAATTATTCACTTTGAAAAAGTGGATCATCTACTCCAGATCCTGTGTTAGGTCCAGTAGGTACTTCAGTATTATCAACAACAACAATTTATCCCGATGAGTTCATCCGGAGAAAATGTGCGTCTTATCTAATACTCAATAACATATTTGGGGGAATTTAGGATGCCTCTAAAAAATATGAAACAATTCTTAATCTCTCTAAAGAATGTGAAATTCCAACCTCGAAAGCTACTTCGTTATTGACTTCTCCCTCAGGAAATCCTTCTAGTGAGTTAGGAATCAAAGGGAGGTAACATTTCAAATCTTCCGAGGGTATCCCTTGCATCCTACGTGAACGGCCAAGGCCGATGTTGATCGAACAAAATAAAGAACAAAACAAATCTATGGCCAACTAGAGAAACAAACAACACTCACTAATAAAATCTAGAAATCAAACCAAGAAAACAAACCTCCTTATTTCGAAGTCACTAGTTGGTGATGTAATCCAACGTCACGAAATCAAGACAAGAAGGCATTGGGATAAAGCGGTGGAAAATTTACGTTGATGACCTACTTAATTGACTTACACCCTGGTGCCAGCTCCCAGACATAATCATGGATATACCCTCTAAGGATCCCGAGTGAGTTTGGCCAACGTTGATTTCAGGTACCGTGAAGACTTTCCACTCCACAGTCACCTTGTGTAAAGACCCTAAAGATATAGGCTACTAAAGTTACCAACTACAACAATGATGCCTGGGGAAATAGTCGACAGTCTGATCCACGTGCAAAGGAAGGGTATGTAGCCCGAAATCAACTTGAGAAGCTTCGACACATAATTGTGGGTATACTCTCAAGTGACCCCAAATAATAGGTGCAATATCTACACGAAGACCAAAAATGCAGGGTGAGTAACTCTACCAGTCCTAATGCGACCTCATGATTGACCCTTCTGTTAGAAGGGCTTCCCAGGACAAAATGTAGCAATTCGAATTGAACTCTCCCTATCACAAGATACTATTGTGTGTTTTGATGCTTTGGAGAGTGTGCCTTAGAACCTATTCCAAAGTTCTATCCTAGCTAATGTTGGTGAAGAGAATTTCTAGAAAATAAAAGTTGCTAATAAATTTTAAAATTACGTTGTATTTTAAAGGTTGTTGTTTACTCAAAAGGGAGACGGGAATGAAACCAATGATGTATGTGACCTTGAACCAATAAAATTCAAGAATAGATGAATATGAAATATTTAAATTCAATGAACTCTGATTACAGTAGGGAGAATGTATTTATTTTGAAGTATAAAAAGCTACAGAACATAATTTCTCAATTCTTGAATGAACAAAATCTTAAACAATCATGAACTACAAAATTTTCCAACTTTTTCTCCTTTAACAAATATTTTGAATGAAACAATTTCTTATGAAAGATTACCAAAAAAATAAATGAGTTCATTTATCCATTTCCCAAACAAAATCAGATATGTAATGACAAAAGGAAAGCGTAATCCAAGAAAATTAACACACTCTCACCACAATTCCCAAATCAAACTCATAATGTAGAAAAACATGAAAATGATAGGAAATGTTTTTGTCAAATGAAAACAAAAATTCCTCTCAATCAATAAACAATATGGAAAGTAAAATCAATCCAAAAATTCAAACAAATCAAAGACCCTTTATGAAATAAGCACTCAGATCAATATCCAGAGATTATACCCTTGCAACAAAGATCAGAAGCAAAAACTTGTAAAATTACAAAGAAAGACATTCAATCCCTGAAAAACTAATAAAATGCAATCTTTAAACTCATAAATCAATCAAAAAATGGTATCATAAGTTCAGCCCAGGCAACTGAGGCAAAACTGGGTGAAAAAAGACAAATTGTCTCAGTCCAACAATTCCTACAGGAATTATCGTAGGCTAACAATAGGGCACAGTGTGACGAGCTAAGGTCATCGCATGATACCAATAGAGCACAGTGAAACGTCGTCGCAATGGTTTGCATAAGAAGGATGTGACGTCCGAGGGTCGTCGTAGGCTGTATATATGGTACAATCCAATGATCTTTGTAACTAAGGGGAAAATGGAAGAAAGACAAAAAATCTAACTGAAATTTCATACCCAGGGAGTCCAGATGGATCACCCACAGACTCAGAGAATGAATTTAACCAGAAGATGGCATGCTAAAATAAAATAAGAAGAAAAAAAACAAAAGGAATTTGTATCCCCAGTATGGTCCCCAATTTTGTTATTGGACTAATCGGTAAGTGCAGACACAAACAGATCTCCCTAGATCCTACTAAAAACTAGAACAAAACATAATAGAATATAAGACTTTCCCTAAGCTCTAATTATTTAGTTTACTAATTAACAAGAGATAAACAACATACCTTTTAAATGTCATTTTCTCTTGCCATTGCCATCATATCTCCATTCCAATGCTCTTGTGATATTGAACCTGCAAGGGAGCAAAAGCCAACCAAAGTGAAGGCAATACAATATACTCAACAAGAACCTATGTGTGTGATCAAGGAATCGTACAATAAAACACGATTAGTTTTATGGGAAAGAAACATATTGTTGTAATATATTCAATTGAAAGTGGAGATTACAACCAAATCCTTGATGTCGCAAGGTCCCCTTTCAATGTCCCTTTTCTCTAACACAGACACTTTTGATCCAAATCCTTTGAATGAAGAATATCCACCATGTAGCTTGTATAACTAAAACAAATCTCTCAAGAATAGAGTATAATTATCCATACAAATCTTATCCTATTCAACCTTAGCCTTTTCCATGAGAGATCCCTCTTTATATAGTGTGAAAGAGAGGTGGATGAGGATATTAGGATGATCCCACCAAATCAGAAAAGCGAGTAAGATCCAAACCGTTCGGAAGCCACCTCATCTTGTAGAAGATCTCTTTCTAGAACATTCATGAAGTTTTACTTTTCCTTAGATTTTGGCATCATCACACCCTAGGTATATTGCAGCATGTGAAGACGTTGCAGTCCATCTCTAGAGAAGGATGCGACGATCAGGCATTGTCACACCCCATGCATTTTTCAAGGTGCGACGACCTTATTTAATAGGGTTTTTGAGAAATAAAAGTAAATCACTCTCTTCATGGAGAAATAATATTTTATCTTTTTAGGGAACATGAACACATGTTGTTAGCGGATCACTGGGGTGACCAAAAAAATGTGTAACACATTTACTCTGTTATGTATAAATTCAAAAATTGTAACTAAATATATAAAAATAAGAATGCACAAGAATTTTAACCATATGATAACTTATGAAATCTATCATTCTTTGCAGCTAAACAATAAACTCTTATGCAAGATATATGTATACTAAATATTATAAGATACATATCTAATATAGACAAGCCAAAAACAAACGGAATAACTAGGATCCACCCAATCGTAGATGCAAAATAACCAAGTTACTTGTCTTGATGACCCTCAAGCCCGACTATCACTCCATATGGGAGAACTAAATTCCACTCTTTAGCCAAATTACCTCTATACAATTCAGAAATTATTTTCCTAACACACATGTGCTCACACAAAAAATAATCATTTTATAGAACATACTAAGGAATATCCTGCCTCCCACATATGTTGTATATATCCTCCTTTATTGCCTAGGACCTTTCATTGGAACATTTCCCTCCTTAGAAATTCGTAGCTTTAGAAATCCCTAATTTTTAGGGGCTACCAATGACAAAATTTCACTTCTGACACTTGTCAAATCAGTCTACGAGTTAACTCCATCATGTTCCCCACTCATGGATTCATACTCATCTCTTTTTAACCTGGTTTTTCCATCTATTCCCTGCATTTATTATAAAAAAAATATTGTCTCTTACATCTATCTATCAAAGAGGAAAGTTGACAAGTCCAATTCTTGCATAATAATTTAAATAATAATAGTCAATTTACTTAATAAAGTCAACTATGAATTTCCATAATTGGAAATTATTGAATAAAAAGTTCAGTAAATTGAGGATGTTATATCCTTTTTCCCTTAAAGATAACATCATCCTCGTGTTAGTACTCGCTTCTAGTCACCTATTGGAACAATGTTGGATATAGTTTCTTCATATCATCCTGCAACTCCCAAATAGCCTCCTCGAGAATAAAGTGATTCTATTGAACTTTTACATGGGTGATCACTCTATTCTAAAGTATTGTTTCTTTCATGTCTAGAGTGCATAGAGGTTACACTTGGAACTCGCCTTTTGGTCCCACCTGCACCATGCTCCAATCAATCATGTGAGTAGGATCATGCATATACTTTTTAATAATGAAACATGAAAAACATTACGAATTCTCAAATTAGGAGGAAGCATTAGTTGGTATGCCACTCGTCCAATTTGAGCTAGTACTTCAAATGGTCCACAAAACCTTGGTTCTAACTTGGAACAATTTTGTAATTTTAGTGATGTTGATTATTTGGGTTGGTTGTCATTGATGTCAACCCTTGAAGAAAGTCTAGTAGCAAATTCTGATAGCACAAAGGTTTGGGTAATGGAACCAAGTTTGTTTGATGTATAATGGTATGAGTTTTAATATATTTTAAGGTAACACTATTCTGGATGGATATGACATGTCATGTCATTTTTGGTGGTATGTGGAACATCACATAACTCCCCACGGTTAGAGAGTTATGGCCATGTGAAGTTGGAGAACCCTCATGAGTCATCTAGAAGCCCCAAAAGTTTAAAGTACTCAAAGTGGTTGAAAAGAAGAAATTATTTAAATAATAAAGTGAAGAGATGACTGTACTATAATTGAAAGTGGATAATAAAGAAATTATTTAAATAATAAAGTTAATGGAGAATTACTAAGTGGATAAATGGTTAGAAGTGGGTTAGCCCTAAAATAAGGAAAGTGGTTTAAGAGATTTTAGAAGGTAACTAATAAAGGGAAGTGGTGAGAGTACTATAAGTCAAAGTGGAAACAAAAGAACTTATTTAAATAATAAATTTAATGAAGAAATTACTAAGTGGACAAGTGGTTAGAAGTGGGTTAACCCTAAAATAAGGAAAGTGGGTTAAGATGGTTAAAAGGTAACCCCTTGAGGAACCTACATGAAAGTATAAATAAGAGGCAAGGGTTTCTCAATTTAAATCACACTTGAGCATATTGAATATCTACAAGTGACTGAGGTAACCAAAGGATATCTAAGCCGAATTTCAGAGGGAAGATGAAGTAAAGAAGGTCGAAATTCAAGGGAGGATAAATTATTTTGATGATGCTTTCTAAGGTGTTTCGGGTAAAAACGTCATAACTTCTTCATAGAATATCCAAATTTAGTAAGACCAAATGTATTGGTTAGAGTACGGTCTGTAGTATTGTGTGTACAATTTTCATATCCATACAACAAATATTCCGTGCAGGGAACGCTCTACAATTTCTCTCTCTAGAATAAGCGAGAATTCAACAAGGTATGCCATTTTTGCTATAAATACTTTTCTGAGAGGTTCCAAGTAGTGAAACCTGGAGGAATTGAATAAAAGACACTGGAAAACATTGTGTACTATTTTTAAATCTTTATTCATTACGGGTACATAGTTATTATTATTTCAAGTTAGGGTTGTTGACTAATCCAAAATTAGTCATGTGAGACTAAAGTAAATTTTGATGAAAATGCTATTCTGGGGAACCCTCTACGAGTTCTCTCTCTAGAATAAGTTATAATTCAACAAGGTATGCCATTTTTGCTAAAAAAAAATAAAATATGAGAGGTTCCAAGTACTGAAACCTGGAGGAATTGCATAAAAGACATTGAAGAACATTGTGTACTATTTTAAGATCTTTATTCATTACAAGTACATAGTTATTATTATTTCAATTTAGGGTTGTTGACTAATCCAAAATTAGTCATGTGAGACTAAAGTAATATTTGATGAAAATGATATTCTCTTGTTGTTAAAGTTAAGGAAGGTTTGTAGGTATGTGATCATATACACCAGGGCTATTATAGAGTTACAAATCACATTTGGATGATGAAATTGATGAGGGTTTTTGGTTGAGGTACATGTTGGGTACATGGTTGAGATAAGTAGCAGATGAGTTTCCACATACATGATGTATAGAGTTGATGATGTTGCTACATCTTGATGAGTCATAGTTTATGTGTATTTGATGCATTATTGGTACATATTTGGTGCATTGTTGATGCACTCGTTGATGGTACAGGTTGAGGTATAGGTTGGTGCATGGTTGATGCATTCGTTGATGGTTCACGTTGAGGTACATGTTTTTGCATGGTTGATTCACTTGTTTATGGTACAAGTTGATTACAGGTTTTTTGGTACAAGTTTTTATAGGTTGGTTGGTTGCAGGTCAGTGGTACAGGTCGTTACAGTGTTATATCTCATAGTGATAGTGTGACATTGGTTCCATCATTCTACTTCTACGTCAGGGATGTTCGATGAGGCAATGATAGGTGGTTGTAGCCACCTTCTGGTTGTAGTCGAAGAACATAGGGGGTTGGAGCCTCCTTCTGGTTGTAGCCAAAGAATTGGGGAGTTGGAGCTTCCCTTAGGTGTAGCCTGAGAAACTAGGGGGTTGGAGTCTCCTTCCAGTTGCAGTTGGAAAACAAAGGAAGTTGGTGCTTCCAATGAATGTAATTTTTAAAGACATATAAGAAAAAACATTATGTGGTTTTCTCCTGCTTTGGGTTTCCACGTAAAAACATTGGTGTATTGTGTATGTGTATGATTTCCCATTTATTCATTGTTTATTTACTCTGCAATTATTGGATGATAATGCTACATTGATATAACACTTGCTTTATGTGGTTAAAAAGGATTAAATTTCTCTATTACTGATTCACCCCCCCTCTCAACAATCCAACAATTGGTATCAGAGCAGGTTCCTTCAAGAAACATTTTAACCACTGGAAGGATATCATGATTTTTTCTAAGAATGGAGTACCGTTGTTCAATGGTTAGAATGGTTTAAAGTATGAGATGTCGAGTGGAAGGAAAAAAGTGTTTTTACAAGCACAGGGGTATTTTATTTGGCTATCAGTTGTTACAAGATATGATAGTTCAAAAAGGGAAAACACTGCAGCCAAGAAGGAAATGAACAAGAATAAAAAAATAGCAATGAATTTCATGTGAGAAGGATTACCTAATCCGGTAAGAGAAAAGGTTGGTAAATGTTCATTAGCGAAAGAACTTTGGGATAAGTTACATGATATGTATTCTTCACCCATCGCAGATTTAGAAAATGCCAAAGAAAATGCAGGTACAGATTAGGAAGAAATATGTTAACCATGTCAAATAGATTTAGAAGATGAAGAGTACATAATCACCAGAGGTATGTTGTTTTTCTTTAATTGTGAAAAATGCAAACATATTGAAATAAAAATCCATGAAGGAAATAAGAAAGAAAAAATAATTGAAAAGGAAGACAATTATGAAGCATAATTGATTAGTGTTTTAGATGAACTAAGAGAATAAAACAAGTCACTCAATAAATAATTGATGAAACAAAAGGAAAGTTTTCACATTTTTGAAGAAGCCCAATAGATCATCGAGAACTTAAGAACTCAACTAGAAGAATCTACAAAGTTCGAAGAAAATCTTGAAATATCAAAAGAATTATTTGGAAGCCAACATAGCAGCACAAAAGGAAGAAGCATAAATGATAGAGAAGATACTGACATATCATCTTAAGGAAAAAATTAACGATCTAAACTAGCTTGAGGCAGATTTTGGTCAAGAAGAGAAAGGACTTGAAGAAGAAATAATCACATTAAAAATTCATAGATTCAGAAGATGAAGAGTACATAATCACTAGAGGTATGTTGTTTTTCTTTAATTGTGAAAAACGCAGACATCTTGATTTCTTTGACATTTTTATTTTTATTTTTATTCCACGTTTTCAAGAGGTTCGGAATGGAATATTGAAAACCAATTACCACTCCTATGCAAACCAGTTGCAAGTTGAGAAATGATGATGATTCAAAGTCTACATACCAGAGGCAATAGAAGTCAATGTTTGGTAGCTTATTATATGTGACAACATCCAGACTAGATGTAATGTAGGTAGTTGGATAGGTAGCACGATTTCAAGAAGCACTAAAGGAATCACATGTATTAGCAGTGAAGATGATTTTCAAATATCTCAAAGGAACTGAAGAGTTTGGTTTATGGTATCCAAAAGGAAAGTATCTATCAATTATTTCATACACAGATGCAGATTGGGAAGGTTTCATTGATGACCAACGAAGTACTAGTGGAGCATAATTCTACTTGGGCAAGTGTTTAATATCTTGGCTAAGAAAGAAATAATCATCAGTATCTATATCTACAGTCGAAACAGATTATATTGCAGCAACAAGATGTTGTACTGAGGTTCTATGGATGAAACAAACTTTGATAGATATACAGGTTGAGTATTATGAGCCCATTCCAATCTATTGTGATAATACAAGCGCCATCAATATCTCAAAGAACCCAATGATGCACTCCAAGATGAAGCAGATTCCAATAAAGTATCACTTTCTACGAGAACAGGTTGTAGAGAAGAACATCAGAGTTGAATATGTGGGAACAAAAGAACAAGTGGAAGACATATTTACAAAACCTCTTCCATGGGAATACTTTGAGTATTTTCACCAAATACTCGGAGTAATTTGTACTCCAAAATGAATTCTTTTGAATGCTTATCTTATATGTCTTAGATTTACACGAGCAAGAACCATAAAGAGGATAGTTCAGGTTGGGGGATCAGTTTCAAGAAGATTTCAGTCATGGGGAGTATCCCCAAGGACAGTTCAGTTAGGGGGAGAAGCCTCCGATGGAATGATACATTTGCCATTAATGACACAAGGGAAGAGATTTATCATATGCAAAGGTAAATGCTTGGAGAAATATCATAGAGGCATGGTTCTAGGGGGGGCGATGCTCACAGGAGGAGCATGAGTGATATGAATTCATTATTTCATCATAGTATTTTTATTAATTCCAAAGCGGGAGATTTTTTATTATTTGGGTTGGTTTCCATTGATGTCAACCCTTGAAGAAAGTTTGGTAGAAAATTCCGGTAGCACAAAGGTTTGGGTAATGGACCCCATTTTGTTTGATGTATAATGTTATAAGTTTTAATATATTTTAAGGTAAGACTATTCCGGATGGACAGTACAATTCATGCCATTTCCGGTGGTATGTGGAACGTCACATAACTCCTCATGGTTAGAGAATTATGGCCATGTGAAGTTGGAGAACCCTCATGCGTCATCTAGAAGCCACAAAATGTCAAAGTAGTCAAATTGGTTGCAAAGAAAAAATTATTTAAATAATAAACTGAATTGATGAGTGTACTAAAAGTCAAAGTGGATACAAAAGAAATTAATTAAATAATAAAGTTAATGGAGAAATTACTAAGTGGACAAATGGTTAGAAGTGAGTTAGCCTTCAAATAAGGAAAGTGGTTTAAGAGATTTTAGAAGGTAAATAATAAAGTGAAGTGATTAGTGTACTATAAGTCAAAGTGGATACAAAAGAAATTATTTAAATAATAAATTTAATTGAGAAATTATTAAGTGGGAAAGTGGTTAGAAGTGGATAAACCCTAAAATAAGGAAAGTGGGTTAAGATGGTTAAAAGGTAACCTCTTGAGGAAGCTACATGAAAGTATAAATAAGAGGAAAGGGTCTCTAATTTTAAATCACACTTTAGCATATTGAATATATACAAGTGACTGAGGTAAACAAAGGATATCTAAGTTGAATTTCAGAGGGAAGGTGAAGTAAAGAAGGCCAAAATTCAAGATAGGATAAATTCTGTTGATGATGCTTTCTAAGGTGTTTCGGGTAAAAACGTCATAACTTATTCATAACAGATCCAAATTTAGTAAGACCAGATGTATTGGTTAGAGTACAATTTTTATTATTCTATTTACAATTTTTAGATCCACACAACAAATATTCCATGCGAAGCCCGCTCTACAAGTTCTCTCTCTAGAATAATCCAAAATTCAACAAGGTATTCCATTTTTGCTATAACTCCTTTTCTGAGAGGTTCCAAGTAGTGAGACCTGGAGGAATTGCATAAAAGACACTGAAGACCATTGTGTACTATTTTCATATCTTTATTCATTATTGGTACATAGTTATTATTATTTCAAGTTAGGTTGTTGACTAATCCAAAATTAGTCATGTGAGACTAAAGAAACGTTTGATGAAAATGCTAGTCTCTTGTTGTTAAAGTTAAAGAAGGTTTGCAGGTATGTGATCATATACACCGGGTCTATTAAAAATTTACAAATTAGATTTGGATGATGAAATTTATGAGGGATTTTGGTTGAGGTACATGTTGGGTACATGGTTGAGAAAAATAGTTGATGACTTGGAACATATATGAGGTGTATAGTTGATAATGTTGGTACATATTGATGATTTATAGTTTATGTGTATTTGATGCATTATTGGTACATATTTGGTGCATGGTTGATGCACTTGTTGATGATACAGGTTGAGGTACAGGTTCGTGCATGGTTGATGCACTCGTTGATGGTACAAGTTGGTGCATGGTTTATGCACTTGTTTATGGTACATGATGATTATAGGTTGTTTCGTACAGGTTTTTATAGGTTGGTTGGCTGCAGGTCAGTGGTACAGGTTGTTATAGTAGTATATCTCACAGTGATAGTGTGAGAGTGGTTCCATCATTCTACTTCTACGTCAGGGTGCTTGGACGGGGCACGGACAGGTGGTTGTAGCCACCTTCTGGTTGTAGCTAGAGAACATAGGGAGTTGTAGTCGCCTTCTTGTTGCAGCCATAGAATTGGGGAGTTGGATCTTCCCTCGGGTTGTAGCCTGAGAAACTTGGGGGGTGGATCCTCCTTCAAGTTACAGCTACAAAACAAAGGAAGTTGGTTCTTCTGATGAATGTAATTCTTAAATACATATAAGAGAAAACATTATGTGGTTTTCTCCCGCTTTGGGTTTCCACGTAAAAACACGGGTGTACTGTGTATGTGTATGATTTCCCATTTGTTCATTTTTTATTTACTCTGCAATTATTGGATGATAATGCTACATTGATATAACACTTGAATTATATAGTTAAAAAGGAATACATTACTCTATTACTGATTCACCCCTCCTCTCATTAATCCAACAAGTGAACTCATTTTTTCTTTAACTTTAATATATACATGTTCTCCAACATTATATTATTTACGTAGTCTCTTCTGGGCTGCATAACATTTTTGTTGATCATGCACAAACTTTAAATTATCATGTAACTTCATAACTATATGTTCTATTTCTTGGAGCATATCTAGTCCAATCATTATTGTATCAACTAGATTATCCCAACTGACAGGAGTTACACATTCTATGCCATATAAAAACTCAAAGGAGATCATTTTTGTTGAGGCTTCATAATCGTTATTGTATGCAAACTCAACTAAGTGTACGTAATCTTCCCACTTGGTTGGTTTTTCCCTTATATACATATGTAACATGTCTTCAATAATCTGGTCTGTACACTTTGTTTTTCCATATGTTTATGGAAGAGAACTTGTAATAAAGTTCAAATTAGTTTTCAGGCTTACAAACAATGTCTTCTAGAAATTTATGTAAATTTAAGATCTCTATCTAAAATAACCATTTTAGGAACTGCATGTAACCTAAAAATATATTTCATGATAATTTTTTATTTATTAATAGCTTTACATGTATATTTCATAGGTATGAAGTGGGAAGACTTATTCAATTTATCAACTGCTACCATAATAGGATCATGTTGTCTTTAAGTTTTTGGAAAACATGTAAGGAAATCCATATAAATTATTTCCCATTTCCATTCTGGAATAGGTAGAGGTTGTAATAAATCAGTCAGATGTTGATGTTCAACATTCAACTATTGACAATCTAAATATTTAGATAAATAATCAGTTGTTTCAGATTTCATGTTAGGCTAATAAAATTGTTTCCTCAAAGTTGTTATAATTTTTTGATACCCTATATGAGAAGAATATGGCTTCTTATTCATCTCATTTAAAATTATCAACTTTAAATCAGCATAAACAGGCACATATATTATGTTTTGGAACCTTAATTTTCCATCTTTTTCGACACTATATTCTATCTGATTCGAATCTCCTTCATTTTTCAACAATTTTTCTATTGTTTGAACATATTCAACATCACTTATGCTTGTAGATTTAGTTTTTTCCTTAAAATCACTTTATGTTTTACTGATGATTACTTCATAGATTACATTACCTCTCTGAGTAAGCACATCTGCTATTTTATTTTACTTCCCCTTGATATATTGAACTTCAAAATAAAATTCTCTTAAAAAGGCTAACCATATTTCTTGTCATGCATTGAGATCTTGTTGACTAAACAGATACACCGCTATTATCTATTAATAATAAAAAAATCCTTCCCATTAATTAGTGTCTCCACATTTTTAGTGCATGAATCACAACCACTAATTCAAGGTCACGAGTTATGTAATTACCTTCATGTTCTTTTAATTTCTGAGATTCATAACAAATTGCATGTCCATCTTGTGACAATACTCCTATGAATCCTTATTTATTGATATCTACACAAACTGTAAATTCTTTATAAGGATCAACCACTTTAAGACTTGATGTTGTAGTTAGTAATCCTTTCAATTTGTGAAAAATTCCTTGACATTTTTGTGACTAGATAAACTTTACTCCCTTTTTCTGCAATGATGTAATGGGATAATAATTTTAAAAAAATCCTTCAATAAACCATCAATAATAACCTATAATTCCCATAAATGATTATATATCTTCTACATTATTAGTTATAGGTGATTCCATAATAGTTTTAATCTTTTTGGGATCCGTTGCAATTCCATCTTTTGATATCACATGTCTTAGATACGGTAGATTCTTTTGATAAAAGTCACATTTGTCAAACTTAGCGTACATCTTATGCTCACACAGAGTTTGTAATACTATTTTAAAATGTTGTTCATGTTCTTCTTTGAATTTTGAATAAATTAGTATATCATCAATAAATATAAAAAAAAAAATGTATGTATGTATTTATTGAATATATTGTTCATTAGGAACATAAATGTTGTTGGTGCATCTGTAAGTCCTAAAGGGATTAAAAAAAACTCATAATGTCTATAACGTGTTTTAAAATTTGTTTTATTGATATCTTTGTATTTTATTCTTATTTGGTGATAGCAAGATATTAAATCCAATTTATAAAATATTTCTGCTCCTCGAACCTCATCAAATACTTTATTAATCCTGGGAAGGGGATATTCATTTTTAATTGTCATTTTGTTTAATTGACGATATTCAATACATAAACTGAGAGTTCTATCTTTCTTTCTGAAAAATAATATAGGTGTTCCCCATGGAGAAACATTTGATATAATGCATTCTTTATCCAATAATTCTTGTAGTTGGATTTTTAACTCAGAAATTCAGGAATACTCATTTTGTATGGTTCCTTTGATATCGGTGCAGATTCAAGTAATAGATCAATAGAAAAGTCTATGTCTCTTTTTATAGGTAATTCGGGTATTTCTTCTCCAAATAGATCGTGAAATTCTTGAAGAACAAAAAAATATTCTACCTTTGGTTTACTTCCTTCATTCAACAAATTTGTCACTTGAATAACATATATCTTGTAGCCTTTACTAATGCACTTCTTTAACTGTAAGGATGATATTTTTCTTATAGAAAAACATCAACCTTACAATTTACTAATTCCTTGAACTATTCTTGTTATTCCACCCACTTATTCCAACTGGATCCTCTTGACATTTTTTAGTTCAACATGTTCTTCTTTAATTCTTTGTAATTGTGGGTTCTACACTTTCGAGGCTATTTGAAGCCCTACACAACTTCTAGGTGGATATTCATGGATTCCCACCTAATCCAACTAGCTTATTTTGGAAGTTTTCATGTCAATACATATTTTTGTAGTTCTAGGGTCATTTTAGGGTGCTAAACAATGTCCTTTTGGTTTGCGATAGTTAATGTTTCATGCAGTAATCTGTAGTTCTTGAAAACACCTTTCGAATGGGCTATCACGCACCTAAAATGGAGCTCGTATGCAAACATTATGAACCTGGGAATTTGAGGTACCAACTTACCCATCGGGGCCCACATAACGTTTGGTGTTTCATCTCCTAGGGTTAGGTTTTTGTATGTCTAGGGTTTTGGCATTCATGAGTAATGTTAAAAATTCCTCTAGAGCCTCATTGTAATAATTTTTCTCAAATGAATGCACATAGCAACCACATCTCTTCTCAAATATAGCTACCTCCATTTGAGCAGGTGGTTTCAATTATGCATTTTTATAGTTTCAGCCTATTTTATTTATTCAATAGAAGTTATTGTTCATTGGATATCTGTTGTTGTTCTTCGTATCTCTGTGTTATGGTATTCAACCTATTATTCATTTTGTTCCGCTCATAAATCCATATCATCAGTTTGGACGACCACTTGGTTGGGTAGACTCACCAAGGTAATTATGACAATTGCAAATATCTTCCAATTATTGTAAACGTATAAATAAATATGAATATGTCATGTATTATGGTTATTGATGATCGTATGATAAAAAACTATTTTTTTTTGTTATTCCACTGTTTTTCTTCTCTTCCTCCATCTATTTCAGGCTTGTATATTATGTGGCATATGATGGTTATGTGACAACATTACTAGTAACTACTTACTACGAATCCCTTATATTACAACCCTTGTCATTTAGTCAATATTGCATTGATGAACAACCTACTCTATTGTATTAGCAATGGAAAAGTGGTTTGCACACATACCCAAAACAAATTCAACACACAATATTCTAAGAGAACATAGTGTCACCTTCC
The DNA here is from genome assembly GCA_009831015.1 of Picea engelmannii. Classification (NCBI taxonomy): domain Eukaryota; kingdom Viridiplantae; phylum Streptophyta; class Pinopsida; order Pinales; family Pinaceae; genus Picea; species Picea engelmannii. The sequence continues at coordinate 5,376 of ML782093.1, read as the reverse complement.
TATTATTGTTTGAGGTTTGTCATAAACCCACTATCCATTTGGTTGTTTATAAGTGGTTGGCATGTGTACCTGTGAATTCAAATACACATCTTTATCACAAGAGTGTGTTGGGAAAATCTTAGGTCAATAAGAAATTCCATGAGTTCTTGTTTTGAAATCTGTAAATACCTCACCCCATTCATATGTAACCAGACAAACTATCACTAGAACACCTTGTCTTTTCATATGATCTCACGTCACTGGATATGGATACATGTCTCAAAGGAAAACCCTTGGCCCTCCATTGTCACTTTTTTCATTCCCTAAATATCCCTCTTATCAAGATAAAACAATGAACGTGCTCTGATAAAGAAAAATATGAGTCAAGATGGCAATAACTGTTTGGGTGTCATAAATCTTGTATGAAATCTCAAGATATTGGGTAGGGGGTTAATCGTCTACCTAGAATGATGTGGCCCTCAATGGGTCTCACTTGGCATTTTGGAAATGTTGTGTAGACCTGTAACCTACCCTCTTGAACTCATAATGGAAAAGTGGTTGACACAGAGACCTAGAACAGATTCAACACAAAATATTCTAAGAGAACGTAGTGGCACTTTCTTATTATTGTAGGGAGGTTTGTCATAAAGTCATTATCTGTCTAGTTCTTTATAAATTTTTGGTATGTGTATCTATGAATGAAAATACACTTCTTTGTCATGTGAGGGTGTTGAGCAACTCTAAGATGAATAAGAAAGGTCATGAGTTTTTGTTTGAAAATTTGTAAATCCCTCACACAACTCCTATATAACCCTATATTATAGTATACGTATTCCCCAACATTTTATTCAAAGGTAGATAATTTCCCTTAGGCATGGGAATTGGAAGACAATGATCTCAAAGTATGTAGCGAGTGAAAGGCATGTGCACCATTTGATTCTTCTTAAAAAAAAAGTGTGATATCTCACTAGTTCTGTCATTCAAAGAAAACTTAATATCTCATTAGTATATTTCCATAGCATAGAAAACATTTTTATTGTTTAAAACTTAAGAAATGCACCTCATTTCAACAGAGGTCGTGAAGAAATTGGGCTTGCCAACCACAACACACCCACAACCATACATCATCAGGTGGCTTCACCAAGGATGGGAGCTCCACATCAGCCAATAGTGTCGCCTTCCCTACAGCATCAAGCCCTTCACTAATGAGGTATTATATGACATTTCTCCTCTTGATGTTTGTGATGTATTATTAGGCCAACCATACTTGTGGAAGCGACATGTTGTGTATGAGTCTCAACCTCACATTGTTACTGTTACCTTGGGAAATAAGTTATATAGGATATCAGAGGTACCAATGCATGCCTCTATCTCTTTGGTTATTGCAAAACAATGTAGTAAGCTCATTTCCAAAAACCGGGAAATTTGTTTTCTTGATGATACCCCCTAAGGGAAAGAATAATGTTGTGGCCATGACGTCCAGACAGGGCTCCAGTGCATGAAAACAAAAAATGGACAAGGTCATGGAGGAGTACTGGGACATATTCACCTTGCTCACAGGGGTGCCTCTGCACTGTCAGGTCAAACACCCCATCGATCTGACCCCAGGTGCGCCTCTTCCCAATGGACTGATCTATCAGCGCTCTATTATGGAGAACGATGAAATCAAGACACAGATCCAAGAGTTGTTGCAAAAAGGTCACATCCAACCAAGTTCATCGCCCTGTGGGACCCTGATCGTGTTGGTGCAGAAGAAGGATGGGACTTGGAGACTCTGTATTGACTATCAGGCATTGAACAAGATCATTATCTGGAATAGGTACCTGATCCCATAGATTGATGACCTTCTAGACCAACTCAAAGGGGAAAAATATTTCAGCAAGATCGACTTGAAGTCCGGCTATCACCATGTACCAATCGAACCGTCCGATGTGTGGAAGACTACCTTCAAAGCCAAGGAGGGATTTTTTGAATGGTTGGTCATGCCTTTCGGGTTGACGAATGTTCTCGCAACCTTTATGAGGCCGATGGATGACATCTTGTGGCCATTCACCAACTCATTTGTATTAGTGTACTTGGATGACAACATGATCTTCAACTAGACTTTGGAAGAGCAACTCCACCACATCCGACAGGTCCTCCAAACACTGTGGAAACACAAGTGGTGTGCCAATTTGGAGAAGTGAACTTTTAGCATGAACACGGTTCAGTATCTGGAATACATTGTTGATGAAATTGGGGTGCATGTGGATCCAACCAATATCCATGTCATCTAGGACTGGCCAACCCCGACCACTCTAACAGAGGTTCAAATCTTTCTGGGTCTTGCTAATTTCTACTACAGGTTCGTGTTGGGATTCTCTCATATCTCTTGGCCCTTAAGTCAAGTCACCAAGGGAGGAGAGAAAGAAAATTTATTTTGGTATGAATCTCAACATAAGGCATTCGTAGAATTGAAACATTGCCTCTATTGTTCCCTAGTGCTCACATTACCAAACTTACAACAACCATTTGAGATCGAGACAGATGCCTCTGACTATGCTATTGGGGCAGTTATTACTCAAGAGAGGCATCCAGTAGCATATTACAGTGCGACATTATCCGACACAATCTGAAAGTATCCCACTTATGAAAAAGAAATGTATTCCATTGTGCAGGATTGCTGATAATGGAAGAATTACATTTTGGGAAAGGAAACAATCATCCACAGAGACCACCAACCCCTACAGTTCATACAGACACAAGGGAAGTTTCAGAACGATCTCCATCAGAAGTGGTCCACATATCTGCAACAGTTTAATTTGAACATCATGTACAAGAAGGGAAGCACCAATAATGTTGCAGACTGCCTCAGCCGACCATCGATCGTGGTGATAACCACCATTCTCAACTCTTGTGGGCACAAGACTTCTGATTGGTCGCTTCTCTAAAAGAGAAATCCAAAATTCAGCCACACATACAAGACGCTCTTGGAGGGTAAACAAGTTCCAAATTTTCACCTCCAGGATGCACTACTATGTCACCTAGGACACTTTTTTGTTCCTTCAAGTGAGCATTCCAAGAATATTTGGGAAGTGAACTATAGTCGAGTTGTTGGGCATTTCAGGGTCAAGAAAATAGTAGCAGTACTATAGAATTATTTGTATTGGCCAAACCTTTGAGAGGATGTTGGGAAGTACATCATATCTTGCACTGCCTATGCCATTTCCAAACCAACCATCAAGAAGCAAGGCCTCTATACTCCACTTCCTACCCCTAGTCGAACTTGGGAATCTGTATCCATGGATTACATGTCGGGCCTTCCTTCTACTAAGCATGGAAACGACTGTGTTTTTGTGGTCGTCGATAGATTCTCGAAGATGTCCATTATGGCAGCTTGCAAGAATAATATCACAGCAGAAGCCACTGCTAAACTCTTCTTTGAATGGGTGTGGGTACACTTTGGGATCCCACAGTCTATCATCTAATATTGGGACAACAGGTTCCTCAGTACTTTTTTTTCCAATATCTAGTCAATGCTGGACACCTAGCTCACCAAGTCCACATCTTTCCATCCCCAAATTGATGGCTAGACAGAGGTCGTCAACAGAATGATCGTACACATTTTGTGCATGTACAACTCAAAGAATCCACGCACATGGGATGAGAGAGTCCCCTATGTACAACATAGCTATAACCGGGCCCTCCATAGATCAACTGACCACAACTACTTTTAGGTGGGCTTGGGATTCCAGCCACTATGTCCCATTGACGTAGCCATGCCCTTTGTAGCTACTTAGGCTGATTCATCTCATGTCCAATCTGAAGTTGCCAAGGTGAAAAACTTCATTGAGTGCATTCATCACATTCGCCAAGAGTTTCATGAAATATTGGACAGAGCCAATGCTAATTACAAGCAACGACATGATCAACATCGAGTGCAACACAACTTCCATGTGGGCGACAAAGTGTGGCTACATTTGCAGAAGGAGCGCCTCATTGGACCCCAGTGCAAGATTCACCCACTCTGATATGGTCCATACACCATCACCAAGGCTCTAGGGGACAATTCCTTCGAGCTCAATATTCCACCATTCCTTGGTCTACACCCAATGTTCAATGTGTATCACCTTCGGACCTACTTTCCACCTCTATTGGACACATCCGACATGGCATAACAACTCACACCAACATAGTTAAATACAGACTGCATGGAACAAGCCACAACTGATCAGATTATGGACACAAATATCAGTAACACCCACCATCATAGGATCCATCTCTATTGAGTTGTCAAAGTAAGACAACTCCTTCACCAGGGCAAGTGGCTCACCAGGGACCAAGTTTAGTAGAAGTTTCATCATCTCATGGAGGAACTCAACGTAATGGGGACCATTGCTTCCTAAGGGGGGAGGAATGATCTAGGTGTATATTGGTGTCCACCCACCTATTCCACTTGGACCCCCACCATTGTTTCTTTTAGTTTTTCAGTTTCCCTAATTGTAGCACAATTTACTATTTTTGGTAGTTTTTCGAGTCCTAAACTTCTGGAGCCGTTTTGAGGCCCTAAACGACTTTTTTTGGGGCATTAAACCTCCACCAAATATGGATTTGATTCTGAATCGATATTAGCTATCGGCAATGTAGTCCTCGGATAGATATTTCTAACAATTTATCATGTACATCAAACAAAGATAGTATGCCAAATTTACGACCCCAGGAAATTGATGTACCAATTAGCCTTGATGGGGCCCATATTGTGGTGTTTCATCTCCTAGGGTTAGGTATTTTGATGTTTAGGGTTTCCCTTGTTTCTCAATGATACATAGGCATTTGAGCCTCATTGTAACATATATTTGAGAGGCATGTAGTCGCCACATCTCTTCTTAGAGATAAGCTACCAACGCCTTATCTAGTTTATTTCCATTATGGCTGTAAACAAATTTTAGTTCTTTGATATTAATGAAATGAAGTGTTATCTCCGCTACATATTTGTATTCATGGTTATTTGTGTATTCTATTGCATTCTTGCATAAATTTGGATCAAACATCCGTATATTTTTGTCACATTGCAACATTACTATGTTTGGTCAATTGCAATGTTACTATGTTTGACACATTGCGACGTTTGGAAATGTTTGTCACATTGCGACATCAGGATATGTTCATCACATTGAAATGTGAGGAAATGTTCATCATATTGAAAAAAGAGGGTGATGTGTGACACATTATGACATTTTTTATGTTCATCACATTGTGATGTTACTATCCACATTGTAATGACATTCCTATGTTTGTCACATTTCCATGTTACTATGTTTGATAGATTGCAACATTACTATGTTTGTCACATTGCAACGTTACTATGTTCATCACGTTGCAACGTTATATGTTCATCCCTTATTTTGATGTTAATTT
>ML782092.1:650271-661588 GCA_009831015.1 Picea engelmannii | reverse complement strand
TCCCAAAATAAAACCGTCCTTTTAGTCGAGTTTTGTGGTGGATAGCATGGCTATCGGTAGTTGCCTCTATTTTTAGGGAGACTGTGCCCTTAGCCGTACTACCCGACTACCCAGGTACTAGAGAGTATCTTCCCGAGTGCTGTTCTCAGTGGCACTATAGCAGTCAGGCGACCGATCGGTTTATCTAAAGAGGGCTTCAGGTAATCTAGGTCGATCCGTACACAGGTGTTGTCTGATGTGCTACCATTCGAAGGGGTACCAACAGGGGTTACAAGGGTGACCAACATATGTGTGCTTAAGTACCACTTGTATTTCCTATGTGTATGAATCCCTCAACCGTGGGTTTATGTGCGTAACGACAGATATCTGTTGCTTAAAGACATCGGAATGTGTCTCTACCCTAAAAAAAAATTTAACCCACAATTTCTGCCGAGGAAAGTGCTCTGATACCACTTGTAATATACCAGATATAAAAAGTATGCAGAACATAAATAAAATGCTAGAAATGGAAAAATAACAACAATATAACCAGAAAAATCACCACAATAACACTGGAATGACATAAGAATGACAACATAAATAGCGCATTTGATTCTGAGAGAAATGTTCATGGGCCTCTTCGAGGGGGAAACCTCCAGTCGAGAAGAGCTCTATTACAATAATATCCAACCTAGGGTTCTCATACCCTCGAATCCTATTTATACTAAATATGTCTATCAAAAGAAACATCTAGAGGAAGATCCTTCTAGAAGCAGAAGCTTCTATTAGGTCTTCTTACATTTGACTTATTATATTTTTTTGCAAGGCCTTATTAATATTGACCTTTATTACATCCGAATATATTGTTCTACCTATGTGTGGATTATGACCCTAACACAAGTAGTTAGGATAAGGCATTGGGAATTGTTGTTGAGGCATAGTCTTGTGAGGGTTACCTCTCCAATTCTGCTGCCAAGGTTGAGTTTGTGTTTGCTTTTGTGGCCAAGTGGATTTCCATGGAATTTGAGTGTTCCACTATTGTTGATAAGCATTATAAGGTGCAACATATGATGAAAAAGGATCTTCGAACATACCTTGGGCTCTTGGCTGCCATGTTTTTTTCAGTGCAACTTGAAAAGAAGGTTCTGCAACCTCCTTATTTCTTGTATAGATGGATTTAAGTTCGGGCAGCGAGGGGAAATTCTATGTCTCATGATCCTCCACACATATTGCACAAACCTACACATTATCCAATGGACATTCTTTAAATGGATGCTTCTTTCGACAATGAGGACAAAAAACATACACAACAACCTTCTCTTCTTCTTGTTTTTTCTTAACTTGAAACATATCTAGCTGAGAACCAAGAGTACCAAGAATTTTTGTTTTAAAATTTTCCAATAAATTTCCTAATTCTATCCTTGATACTCCACCTCCTACAACAGATTTTGTTACTTTTGGAAAAACATCTCTTATTCCCTTACCATATTTTGCTCGACTCCTATAATATCTCCTGCACAAATCACAAATGTCAGCAAATGACAATTGAGAGATATCACCTGCACCCATCAGATTTAACACATCACTATATTCTTCTTGTATCCCTTTTAGAAAGATAGTCCTTATGGTGTCATTATTTAAAGTAATCTGCTTGGTTTTCTGGAGGTTATAAAGAAACCTTTCCACGTAGTCTTCAAGACTGACTTCCTCTGATTGTTGCATCTTAAATATGTAATTGCGGGAGTCTCTAGTCCTACAATAGTCTTGATATTTTTTTAAGAAAGTAATTTTCATGTCTTCCCAAGATCGGATAGAGTAATCTTCAATCCCCATGAACCATCTTAAAGCAGAGTCTTTTAAGGTTGCAAGAAACAATTTTAATTTTTGTGCATCATCAACATAATTATAGCTTCTACACAGAATATCAAACTCAAAATGAAAAACATCTGGATCCTCTGTAACCATACCTCTAAAATTTGGAAGGACAGAAGGAGGTATATTTTTCATTGTCACATTCGGCATCAAGTCGAGTATGGGAAATCCGAAGAAGGTCTCTCCTTTTGGTTCCCCATTCCTTTCTTCTTCGTCTTCCATGTGGCTAAATAGAATAAATTCCTCTAGTCTTGGTGAGAATGGTGGCTCAACCACTGGATTTTGATGAATGGTGAAGTTGTCTCCCACATTCAATTATGGAATTCCTCCCATAACAACAATTTCTACTTGTGAAATGATCACATTGTGGGGGGTCCTAAGCAGTTGGTATATAAGCCCTTGATTAACGGTTTGTTCTAGTACTGGATCAATGTTTGAAGTTGGCCCACTAACCTGTGGCTCTTCAGCTGGTTGGTCCTGGAATTCTCCCTCTTTTCCCTGGACCTTTTCTACTATTGGTTCAGATTGTGGGGTGGCCAACCTTGATGTAGAGCCTTGTCTTGTTCGTGTGCTTCTTGCGTATCTTTTAGTTGGGTTAATAGGAGGGGTTTTATTGCTACCAAATAAATTTTCTGGAATATCAGTTTTTAAAAATATACCCTTACTATCCCTAGGCCTACCATGAGTTAACCACATGTCAGATAGGGCTTGGAAGGAATCACAATAGTGGCAATGTAGGTTCTTATCTTTTGTCTTACTGTCTCTCTGCCACCGATCTGGAAAAAAGAATGCTCAAAGAAAACAATCGAAAACTTAAAACAAAAACTAGCTTCTTACCATTTACCTTTTAGCAGTTCCTCGACAACGACGCCAAAATGTTGGGCAAATTAATTGTTGTAATAAAGTCCCACATAAGTGTCAACTAGGTTCATAAACTGATGAACCGCAGGCACAATATGTGTAGGAAAAGGATATAAGTGTATCCTACCTTATCTTTCAAGGAGCAAGAGAGCTAGGTGACCTACCAATCTTTCATTAACATAAAAAACAACTTGACAAAGAAAAAACTCAAACCACTATTACATGTCACACAACTAATCAATAATCAAACCAAAGAAGCATTCTTCTATCTCAAATGTCTAAATCCTATTCTATGTGTGGGAAACAATCAATCCTCTAGCAAAATAGTAAAGAAACAAGAAACTGATCAAAAACAGAGTAGCAATTACCCAGGGAGGTGTCTGTATCAACCATTAGTATGAATCCACTCAAGTATCCCTATAATCATGTTACTGACCTACAATAAGACTAACCAACTTTGAGAGTAATTCCCAATGTCTAACCTATCCTTAACCTAAAGTGTTTACTTCAGTAAAAGCAGGACAAACTCTATGGTGCTACTACATTCTTATACCCAGACAATAAATCAGAGTGCAGGGGAATGACTCTAAAAAATCCTTGCCACAAATATTGACATTTCGATTGGTGGGCGAAGCAACAAGATAACACTGCGCTATAAAGAAGACTTACAACTACCAGCGAAGAATGTAAATACACAACTTGCACACAATTGAAACTAAACTCTTATCCCCTGAAATATCATTTTACTTTTACTGAAACACCTCTAGAGGTCACACCACACCTAGCAAGAAGGAAAACTCAAACCACAAATATAGGCTCCTGTTAATAACTTGAAGATCTATGCCCTTTGTTGGAGCTGCCCTTGTTTTTTTTTTTTTTAGTCTATCACAATTTTCATTTTGATACTTGAGATCTAGAGATGATTTTATTTTTCCCTCCGAGATTTTGAGACCTCTGAAACCTTGTCACGTGAGCAACGACAATTTTCTACTCTCGAAGCAAGTCCTACTTTTCGTAAGAATGTTCCCTCTTTTTTTCTCTACTTCGGGATCTCGCAGATCAGATACTATAATTCATGATTTCACACGTCCCGAGTCACAGAATGGCGAAGTCATTTTAAATTTTCACTCAAAGCGGTAACCAGGGTAAAATCTTTCAACTCATGATTAGACGTCGTCAGGGTTTCGCGCCTCGACGTTCGCCAAACCCAAATTTTTATTTTTACAGCTCCGAGAGTCGAGAACACGAGGTCCTTTCGGGATAACCCTGGTCAAGGATTAAAGGCAAAAAAGCTAACCATGGTTAAAGTTGTTCTCGGCGTTTCGCCACTCGACACTATCTTTTTCGAAAGTTACAGCATCTAAAACCCGACTCACGAAGTCACAATATAATTATCACATGATTAATTAATAACTTAATCCAAGATTACCGTCCCCTTAATTAAGCCTTGTTGTCGCAGTCTCGCAGTTTTGCAACTCGGCATATAAATCTCCCAGAAACTTATCTTCGAAGTTCCGAGTTGCGATATGGCGAATAAAATGATTATAAAATTAATTGTGCCCCAAATCACGATTACCTTTAATTAAACCAAATTCGATCCTCGCGGTCTCGGGAGTTGGAGACTGAAAATGATAAAAGAAAATCCACAATATAACGAATAGCGAGAAATTGATTAACGTTGGCGGGATTAGATTAATTAAGTTAAATCAAGACAGATCCCACATTTCGATACCTGCACATTTTACGAGGGGGCCTTTTCTATCCATACGCCAACTGACTTTTAAACCGCCAAAATTTATGACATTAATGGGGAAATAAGGTAAATCTATGAATGTAAGATCGGATTTTATGGCATAAATTTATTTCTAATTATGATTTGACAGGTTTGTTTTGAAAGATACCGAGTTTTCGAATATATGAAAGAGTTGCGCTTCATTGTGATAAATGCATTTTCATAAGCACGCAGAGCTCATAACTTCTGAGTGAACTAACTTTTGTATGTATACGTAGTTCTATCACAGAAGAGCTAAGACGCAAGCTTCAGTCATGGCTCTGTGGAAAGCAACGAAGGCGAATGTTGAGGTTGCAGGACAAGGCTCAGACCATGTCTCCGATACTTCACCCCGAAGTGTCGAATCGGTCCCTAACTGATCATTCGTTTCAGACATTCTGCAATCAGAATTGGTAGATTATTATGATGACTCCGACGACAACGAAAAAGATGATCTAAACACCAAGTACAAAATAGTCGTCCAATCCGAAATGCACAGAGTAGCAGCCCGACCACGATTGCTTCCTTATTATGACATGGTCCGATGGGCATTGGATCATGTGGACGTACCGACCAGGACTATCGTTAATGAGCAGGGAGTCACTATAGGGAATTTTAGGCCTGAGCATCTGCAAACCATGTATAAGCTACCTACGACGTTTGAATACACATATGGTGCTAAGTTCCTGAAGGAATTCAAGGAGAAGGAGTGCACACAGTATGATAAAACCATGTCCGGTTTGATAAAGGATTGGGTTTCACGCAACGCGAAGTTCAGAGCTAATGACCAAGGTGTTTATTCAATCGCTTCGTTGGAACCGCACTATAAATATGTGGCCATGATGACATGTCGGTTATACGGGAGAGATGACACATCACATTTTTTCCTAGCGTGGGTGCCTCTAATGTTTCGGGTCGCAGAAGGTTGCTCTTTTAATTGGGCAAGGATGCTTTCAGATAGCTTGGCCAATCGGGTCACAGAGTATCGAGAGTAGAAGGAGAGTGGGAAGGCGACCTCATTCTTCATGTCCGCATATATTATGGACGCAATTTGTTCTATGACACCATTTCCATTAATGAGATGGGGTTGGACTCCGGTCGAAGACAAACCCATACATGTATATCATGAAAAGCTATGGGAAAACAAAGCAGAAAAGTTCGCATATGAAATTTTTAACTGGGTAATGGTGCCCCTGCATATCGCCATTTTTGGTCACCCGCCACCTCGTATTTCGGACAGCATTGCGACAAATCTGAGCAGCATAGCGGACTGGTATGTGGAGGCATTGTTTTCACACCTCAGAGTTTTCGGGGCCTCTGTTCCCCCTCATGTGTTGCCATTGTTCATTCCTGACAAGCTGGCTTGTCACGAGGTCGCCCGACAGACAGTAATTGGTGGTGTAAGTAAGGTGCTCAAAGGGTATTCAAAGAAGGTATGGCCGTCTTTTCCGATTCATTTGAATTCTTATTCTTTATTAGATTTTGGGCATGCCAAAGCCGAGGCTGCTGCCCTGGAAGACCTTAATTGGGTCTCCATCGAATACAAGAAGCATGATCCACAGAGGGTCGTGAGCAATCATTTGGTAAATTGTGGGCTAAAAAGATTTGAACATGAGAATTCACCCCCGGATGATGTTTTCCGAGGAGCGAGGTCCTATGAGGAAGTTATAGTCCGGATTCAATCCTTGGCGCCCGAGGATAGAGTCGAGGTATTGAAATTCCAGGGACACCGACGTAGCTGTCTCCCCACTGTACTGCGCGGTGAGGGTCCCGGTATTTCGGAAACGAAACAAAGGGATGCTGAAGGTTCTAAAGATGCAACTCCTGACTAGGGAAAACACCAGGAAAAGGAGGAACAAACGAAGGATCCAGAAGCAGAGGAAAAGACTCCGGACCCGCCCAAGAAAAAGAATCCAGAGACAGAGGTAAAAACCCCAGAACCGTCAAAGAAGCAGAACCCGGTCGACACTCCAGGAAAATCGGCGAAACAGATTGGAGCACCCATCACATATGTCACCCCCTTGCAGTCGATGCAGGGAAATATAGAAGAAGGTTCGATATTCAATGAGGAGCTGAGGCCCATAAGAGCGGAAGAACTCCCTCCTAACGAGTTTTTCTTTGATAAAAAGAGAAAAGCAGTAGTAAAAAGAGAATTCTACCAGGAAGGAGAGTTGACTGCCAAAAAGTATAAAGTTATGACAGATGGAAAAGATAAAAAGAATGAGCAATTTGCCACTGAAATCGCAGGGACGCTAGGAGCGTATGCCTCGACGAATCAATTCTTGGTCGGACTTTTGAAGAACCAACTTCAAAGAAAGAATCGCCTAATCAGGACTCTTGAAGCCAGATTGGCCACAGCCGCGGAGAATGCTAAAGGTCAGGCGAGCGTGGAAATAGAACAGGCCAGATTGACCGACAAAAATGAAATAGAGGTGCTCAAAGCTAAGCTTGAGCAAGCACAGTTGGTGGTCTGGGATGGTCGGACGCAGGCGAGCCAACATAGGAGTTTGATTGAACAGCTGCAGGCTCGGGTAGATATCGCCAAGAGCAGAATGATAGACATCAAGATATTTAAATCCCAAGCAATTGGGATTCGGAGCAGAATCTCTTCGGCACAGCAGAATTTGCTCGACAAGGTGGGAGCGATCCAGGAAAACTGTCTGTTGATCAATCAGGTTTCTGAGAACTTATCGGCCAGAGAAAGGGATGCAGGAGCGGCTCGGGTCGCCTTCCAGGAGGCGGTGATAGCCACGAACAACCGGGTTTCGGCGGGTACTCCCAGGTTCACCATTTCGAAGAAAACTCGAGGAAATATTCTGTTGAAGGATTGGGAGCACAACATCGCCTTGGGTAAGGAGCAAGCCCAAAAGGTGACCAATTCCCTAGAAGAAACCTTTAATTCTATAGATGGTGAGCTGTTGGGTATTGACAGTGGAGGCAATGCCAAAGCGTTGATGCAAATGAACGTGGAACATATCTCACTTGATCTGAAAGAGAAGGAAGAAAGAGATTCAGATGATATCTCTCAGATGAATATGGTAGACCTAGTCTAAGTTGATAAGTACATGATCAAACCCAGTGCGCAACTAAGTGCCCTTGACATCATCGATGCACAAATGGAGGACAAGCTGCAACAGTTAGCCCTAGAATGTTACTTTGTCGAGGCCAGCTGTCAAGCAGAACCATCACGACTCATATTTCAGCTTGTGGAAAGATGTATTTCCTGTACCAGGCTCTCGCAACGACAAACACCTGGCACCAAGTGAAAACAGAGTAGGAGAAATGGAGCGATTGCACTCCTCTCTGTTGTAACCGAATTTTTGTGACTGTTGAGATTCTACCTGATTTGTAAAATTGTATAAATATATCACAAAAAGAAATAAACAAGGCTGGACCTTTTTGAGTCGTTTGTAATAGAGTTTTTACATTGAGAGTTAATACAAGCAGATCTGGAGATTCTCAATTCCGTCACTACTGTATTACAAGTTTGCTTCCTTGTATCTCATTTTTTCATTTCAATTCATATTCATAATTGATGTGCTTCGTTATACTTTAGTACGACCACTACTATAACGAATGAATTTGGGTTTTCTGTAATTGTTTATTGTCTTTCCTCTGCACCARCTATCAGCGGGTGTAAGACCAATCTGCATTTTCAGAATTCTACATATATTCTTTGTTACATCAGTTATTTGCTTACTAATTTCTTCTTCTGTTTATATGTGAGATTTCCCTTTGATAGGAGGCTTGCGTTATATACAKCTAAATGTTTTTCTCCCACTTCACACCTTTTATTAAAATATAATACAGTTACGGGAACGAGCCTTAGATTTTCATCCAATTTCTATTTCTGCTATCGTAAGTTCTCTTTATACGACCAACTGAGACAACACTTAATCTCTTTTAAAGTCTTTCCTACCTTTACTATTCCCCCATGACAGTTCCTGTACCAACTCAACCTAACGTTGAACCCGGACTATCGAATCAAACGCACATTGCCTTAAATCTCTTCGACATCATTCTTAAAATGACAACTAACCGGGCCGAACTTGAACAATCATGGAAAGCCATTGAACGGGACATAACTACCCAGGAACAGTTGGAAGCTAGACAGCGTCAACGTAGAAATCTTCCCTAGTTTCCTTTACCAAAGGTTTACTCTTCCCTCTTCTACACCTATTACCCACTTTCGGATGCCTTGAAATTGTACTTTTAAGCCTTAAGTACAGACTCAGGAACAACATCTTACTGGCGCCGTTGCCGGGGACCGAAGTTACGAAATCTTTTTCCATGGGAAAACGACAAATAGTTTTTCTTTGAAAGTGTTACCCATTGATAGTGAACAACGAGTACACACCTTTTAAGGCTTTTTATCTTTCACTTGGCGACTCCACGAGAAATAAACTGGCATTCGGTCGAAGGAATACTAGAGAAAACCTGGATGGTACGTAGATTATGCCCGTTACCGATCCCGAAAAAATTCTAAGGGCGAGAGGCTCTTTTAAGCCAACCGCTTCAGTTTACAAACCTGAAACCACATCACTGAAGGTTGAGAGTCCTTCCGAATCCTCAACTTCACTCAGTCCTCGCTTTGGCGCTAAATATTCAACGCCAATCCGTTCCGAAATTAGGAGTGAGATTCATCCAATGATCCCCTTAGCACACAAGGGGAAGGACCCGCTTGAAAGTTCATCGGATTTTAAAATACCTTCCTTTCTTCAGTTGAATCTCCCGTATTCACCAAATTCCGAAGAGTGTGTTACACACTCATTTATCACACCCACCGATTTTCCCGATTCCGTCTCTTGCAAATCCGAGGAACTGAGTCCTCGCGTCCCTTATCTTTCCTCATCATATTTTCCTCTTCACGAAGAAAATAAAGATTCCCTTTTAATTTTCCAAAACCCCCTTTATAACTTTCCACAAACAACGATGGCAGCTACCGGAGGAGGAGGTGGAGGGTTTATAGGAGGAGGAGGAGGTTTTATCGGAGGAGGAGGGGAAGGAGTCCATCTAGGAGGAGGTGGAGAAGTCCCTCTGGGAGGAGATGGAGGTCAGGGGCCTGCCCCCCCTCCCAGAGTTTTCGCGAAATTTGCAGCCAGATATTCTCCATTAGTGTTGCCCGTCCCCCTACACGATCTTCCATAAAATTACATAAAAAATTTACCTAAATTCACCGGAGAGGGGGATCTGACTGCGGCCGAACATATTAATTTTTTCGACCAATTCGCAGATATCTTCGGTATCGAGCACGAGGATGTATATTCGAGACTCCTTGTCCAAAATTTTGAAGGTCAGGTCCGAACATGGTTTCAGAGCCTACCCGCAACCTCTATCTTGTCATATGACACTTTGGAAGATGCTTTCCTCAGACAATGGGGCGAGCGAAAAGACCATCTCTATTATCTAACCGAATTTGGGTCTTTGAAGAAAAAGAAATCAGAAACAGTCATGGAATTCATTCAGAGATTCAACAAACTGTACAGTAAAATCCCAGCTGAAGTCAAACCATCTCAACCCGTGGCCAAAGTGACTTTCGTTGGAGCTTTCGAGCCGGATTTCGCACTACTTTTGTGAGAGCGAAGGGGAGCCACCTTAAACCGTATGCAGGACGATGCGGTAGAGATAGAATCTAATATGATGGCTTCGGGTAAACTTAAGGCTAGAGTAGAGACTGGAAACTGAGAGACCAAGCGATTCAGAGAACAAGCGGGTCCTTCAGGGTACAATAGATCCTCAGACGATAGGGTGGACGATATGGCTAGGGTGATCAAAGAACTGTCAAATAAAATATCCAGAATGGAACTCGAACAGGCCAAGGCTGACTCTTACCCCAAAAAATATTTCAAGAGGAATCAAAAACCTCCTAATCAACAAAGACAAATAAAAAATGAGGATCAAAAGATTCAAGCTCCTTTAAAGACCGAAAATTTTATAGGAGCGAACGATTTTCAAGACTACGAAGATTCAGATAATGACGTCACGAACTTCAGTGACGACTGTAGTCAACCATATCTGACTCGCGAGGACTATGAAAAATATTTAAACACGCCACAATCATCAAATGAAGGTGAAGAAGGTGATCGCACTGATCTCTATGAATCTCAATCAGAAACTGAGATAATGATGGCCGACTTCCAACCAAAGTACAACCTAAGATCTAAGAATTAGCCCACCTCCACGACTCAACCCAAGAAAATCCTTCAAAGAGGCCAAGCTTATGAGCCTCCTTCGGACGAGACCCCATTACCCAACAACAAAACTAGAAGAGTAAGCACTCAAGAGTCCGAGGTGGAAAAAGTTGAAGCTCAAACACAGGAGACCGAACCCGTAAATAAAGCTACGTCTTCGACTAGGACCATGAATGATAAAGATGTATAGACAAATAAGTCAGAAAGGAAGAATTCGGAAGTCTCAAACAGAGAAACAGACAAGGTGAGCGGAGCTTTCAGTTTTGAAAATGAGTTAAACAAAATTAAGATACCAATCCCTTTGGTGGAATTAGCGAAAAACCCCGTTTATCACAAGTAAATTACCAAAATGATAGGTGTCTCTGAACTAGAAAGCCAGTCTGATGTTATAAACTTGGAAGATGATAGACCTAACATCACTTTTGGTCCCCATTTTGAAGGGTCCAAAGACAACATCTCTCCCTTTTATATCACTCTGAATGTATATGATCAGTTGCTGCATAATTGTATGTTAGACTCCAGGGCTTCCCATAACGTTATGCCCAAGATTATAATGGAGAAGCTAGGTCTCCAGATCACAAGACCTTATGGAAATCTGTACTCTTTTGATTCGAGGAAGGTTAAATGTATGGGGATGATAAAA
>ML782092.1:564736-578091 GCA_009831015.1 Picea engelmannii | reverse complement strand
TTTTTTTTTTTTTTTTTTTCAGCTTCTGTACTTTTTCCTGTAGCTTGGCATTCTAGAGTTCAAGTGCCAATCTTTCTTGCTTCAATTTTTTTATAGTTGTTTGCAATTTCTTGATTTTATGCTTTGATTCATCCTCTGTCTTTGTCCTACATTCCTCATATCCTTCCTCAGGTGCAGGTTGATTTAAATCAATTGAGATCTTGTGCTTTCTTGTTCTCATTTCGTATGTATTCCCCTTTGAAGATGACCCCATAGTGATCTCCTTCTCTACAAAATTTTCTAGAATTTGGGCTTCTTGTAGGTATGGTCCTAGTAGCTCATTTATCTCTGGGGTATAGGTAGGATCCTACTCTATTTCTTCTTCAAAATTTGACAATTCTATATCTGGCACTGGTGGTTGTTTCCTATCCCTTAGGATCTTCTTTGGAACCTTCTCCACTGCATATTCATCTATGATATTCAAATTGTATCTTTTGAGGGAGGGTTTGAATAAATCCTTGGAAAGGACCCTTAGTTTATTGTTTTCTCTAGTCTTAGGCCTGCTATGATAATCTACAACTTGTTTTCTTTTGTCTAGCTTACTCTATTTTTTCTTAGTGTTTTTCTCTATAGGTTTATCGCAAGCCTCTGTTTCGAGTTCTGACTTGACTTTTTGTTGTTGTTCTGCTCTTTTCTTTGCCATTCTCCTTGTATACACTCTGTAAAAATACTTAGACCCATGCCTTGAAACAGGGGATCTAGGTTCTTGTTTAATTTCAACTTCTTGTTGTAGTTGAAGCTTCCTCTTGCAAGATCTAGTTGATTTGGCTATAGGGGAGACTTCCTTCAATTTTGCAGAATCCTTTGAAGTGCTTCCTTTTTCTTTTGAAACTTTAGGTTTCTCTTTTTTTGTGTCTTGTTCATCTATCCCTACAGAACTCAATAACTGCCTCCAAGTCATTTGAACCTCCCTTAATGCATACAGAACCAACATTTCATCAAACCTTGATGAAATAAACTCTTACGAGCAGTTTGAGGATGATTTTGCACTCTCTTAGACACTTTGGTCAAGCTTTTTAACAGGAAAAAAGGCAGACGCATCTCTAGGTCTCCTTTTAGATGCATAAAAATACTCATATGATAACGATAGGCATAAAAAAATCGTCCCTCACCTGTCATATATTTCTAGACTAGTGTCAAAACATACCTCCATTATTCCTTTAACCATTTAGTTGGGATCCCTCGACTCCAGTTAGGATCGTGATGCTCTAGTAGCAAAAATTGTTTGTACAATTTTTTAGACATCTCACCTTTCTTCCACCACCTATCACCATGCACAAGTAAGTGACATCCCAACCCAATCGAATGCTATGTAACATAGATTAATACTCTTCCCACCTGATTTTTAAAACCATCAAATTTTTGGGCAAACAACATCGAAACCTCCTCCTGGTAACCCTGAAAATTACAACAAAAATGATACCAACCTGCATTGATGAACTTTTTGCATGATTTCAGGGTATGCTTCCAACAATTCACCTCCAATTGATTCTAAATGATTATCCAGACCACTCTTCTTAGGTGCCATTATTTTGACTTCGATCTCTGTCAACTTGCAGATGCTAGAGTTTCAGTTTGATAGTTTTTTGAAACTTTCCCACATAGGTAAGTGATACAGAGAGGTTTCCTCAACTACAAGAATTTTGTTAGGATCCCAATTTAGTTATACAAATTCCTTCTCAAAATTAAATTATTACTTGAAATGCTTCACATCGTGGCCCTAAACCCAGCTTTAGCGGATGCATAAACATGTCCATGCTTGTGTTCTTTAAATGATATCCTTGGTGTTGAATCATCATTTGACGATAATCATGTTGCTACACGATTCCCTGCATGATATTTTGGATGTGGTCATGGTGGCTAACATGATTTCTGAGACTAAGAGAGGTTAAAAAATGATGGATTTAGGCACTACAAGAATGGCGACATTCTTGTAGCGAAATTGTCTTTCTTTCAACTTAGGAAAAATTAAAATTTGACTAGAATGTCTAATGGAACTCACTCAACCTTGTGAATATTCAAATCTATCTCACTAAAAGCATATGAAAATCAATTCAAGCGAAGCAAAACACACCCAAAATCATAAAAAGAGAATGGACAAAGAACTTAATACAAGCAAAGGTGTAATGAAATAGGGTTTTTTGGAATGAAAAGGTAGGAATGGGTTTTTATTAATAGAATAGGCTAAAAATCAAGGATAATGGGTTATAGTAATTCCGAGGACTAACATGGGAATTCATTCAAACATCACATTTTCCATCTATTTCCCCTCTAGGGTCACCGTGATTCCCCCCTTGAGGTAACCACTTCACCTCTAAAGTGACGAGAACACCTATCTAAGGTGACAGTGGGTAGGTTCTCTCTTAGTTGTCTCCATTTGGTGGTTGGGTGGGGATTTTCCCAACCTAAAACTTGTGCGATAACATTTTGGCGTCATTGTCGGGGAGGATTTTGAATCCTCTTTTGAATCCTAACGACACTTTGACAAGCTTCTCTCCCAAAGCCTTTACCCTTAGCTTGCCTAGTGACTCCATTGAAGAATGTTCCCTTTTCCACCCTTGATTATCTCTTCTTGAAGCTCATCCGACGACTCCATTGACGGATTGCCCTAAGTTATGGAACCATGGCCTCACGGGACTTACCATGGGCTATCCATAACATGTATCCTTCTTTTGATGTTCAGAGTGTCCCTGGATATCCAAATCATTTTTCCTAGAAGTGGAGGGAAAGTTTCCCTAAATTTGATGGTGATCCATCTCTAGCAGTCACTCATGTAGTGGAGTATATGAAGTATGCTTCAAGCTTAAATGTGTTACATGAAGATGTGATGATGATTTTTTTTGTATCTTCTCTGGAAGAAATTCAAAGAAAGTGGCTTGCACACTCATGTGACCTAAAACACATCCCATCCTCAAAGATACTTTCCAAGATCTCAAAGACAGTCTTTGTAGAGAAGGTTTCCCTGTGGATGACAAGACAATAGATGAAGATTCTCATGCTGACTATCTAGACGAGACATTCAATGAAGATGAAGAGCTTTTATCTACCCTCCCTTTTGATAAAGACATCCAAGCCTTGGTTCCTCCCGCACATCAAGAAGAGAACATGATGAGTCGTGATCCTTTTGAAGAACTTGATGATGTTTTATTCCATGATTCTAGAATTGAAGAAGTATTAGAGGAGCCCTCGAATACAACATATCCTTTTTAAAAAGGGAAAACAAAGAACTTTGCAGTAAGGATCAAGCCTCATGTAATGATGAGGTCATGGAAGAGTTTGTCCATGAAAATAAAGAAGAATTATAATAAAGGGCAACATATTGAGGCACCGCTATCTTTGCTCCTTCTTGATGAAGGCGAGGTTGTCCAACCTTGATCTCCTTCTGCACATGACTTTGAAGAAGCAATCAATTTCGATGATGAATAATTTGAAGATCCATTTGAAATCAACTTAGCCTCTGTCCTTCCTGCACACAAAAACTAAGAGATGGTCATTTTCAGTCACACTAATGATCTTATGAAAGAACCCTTCGATATGGTTGATGAGCATATAGACACTTTCATACATATTGGCAGACGCAGGTGGGATTTTGGTCGTCTCTTTTTTTATAGAGACCCGTGTTGACACCCAAAAGTGCAATCTAGGGTACCTGCATGCAAATGGATTGCAATGCCTTATTATTTATGTATAATTAATAAGATACTATATAGGTGGGACCCCGTGTGTGAATATGAAGGAATGATGACTTATTTTTATGTGCTTATGACTTGATTGCAATATGAGATCTACAATTTATTTGCTTTTAAATCGTTTTTGAAAATTGATCACAGGATGTTATGGGCGATGTGACTAAAGGAGAAATGATGTTGTCTTTATATAACCCTCACAAGTGTTACTATGCTGCATATAGTTTGATAAAAGATCTAAACTCTGTGTTTCAAGTTGTATGTGATGTATGGTGCGGTGATCACCTTGATTTATTGCTATAAGGGTTGCGCACATGACTTTAATTGGAAATCTAAGTTGTGACTTGGTACCCCTAGAAAGGTTTTGATTTATGTGTTACATGGGAATTTTGGACAAGGATCCGGATTTGTAAATTTGAATATTGGCAAACTATTGGGAATTCAACATTGTATTAAATTAATTTGGATTTAATGGGTTATTAGTCGTATAGTCGACTTGCTCGTACTAGCCATGAAAGAGAATGTAAGTGCAGAAGCGACGTGCAGTAAATGCACGTCGCTCTAACCTACCTCGAGCTCACCACCCTAGCCATTTTTCATTTTCTCTTGTTGGTTGTTGCTGCTCTGCTTTGCTCGGCCATGGGGGAGGTATACAGGTTCGGTTGTTTCTCCTTAGCAATTTTTACACGAGTATGGGGTGATAGCCTCACCAAGGCCAAATATTCCCCAACTAACAAAGGATATACTTAGAATCCTATGGACAAAAGCAAACAAAATTCTATAAGTGAAAACTATAAAATAGTTTCAACTTTCTCCATTCAATAAGGTTCTAGAATTTCAAATTTAAATAAAAACCAGCACACAGTCATAAGCCCTTCAATCTCCTCTCCTTGACCCATATGACCTTGGGTGTAACCACGGGCTTAACCAAAAGGCGCTAGCGTTAAAGTTTCATACCCCACGCGATTTAAAAACTTTTAAACCCAAATGTAATATTACCATAGAATATTCCGCCGGATTTCAAATAAATAAAACAAACTTTAATATTACGTCGCTCCCGTCGTAACACATATCCTCTGCGCATGTGCTACCACTGACAGGAATCTAGACCGTCCGATCTACGATCGGATCCCAAACATACAACCCAAAACTCGTTTTAATTTGAAACTTCGGTCTCGTTCCTCCTCGTTAACTTCCAGACTTGTTCCTTTGCTGACGTGGTTATCCACCGTAGATCCAACCTCCATTAAGATCGACGGTTCACTGTTGGACTTTTGTTTTTACAACTCTGTCGGGATTTTTGGTCCTTCTAATCAACGGTTGTTATGAAACCCATCCTTCAAATCGACGACACATGTGCATCAGTCTTCTACATTCACGATTCACTATTTAACTTCCATCATTCTCTTTAGGGATTCGATTTAATTGACCCTGCATTCGACATCCATCATGATCTCCTGCAATTTAATGTATATATATTCATCGAGACCTGCAACAATCGGTTCCCAAGAGATTTTAACACACAATATACATCATAACCTTAATGACAGGGTTTTGACCATTTCAAACAGATATTTCTCTAAGCTCAAAACAAAGCTTTCCACACTATATTTATTCAATCTAAATAAACTATACATAGCCAAATAAAACCTGATTATTTGACTGTAAACCTCTTCTTCATCCTTAGGTCTGTTTTACATTCAAATGGCCTTTGATTGACCCTCAGGTCGACTCCCCTGACTGACTCTCTAACTCTGTTTCCTACAAAACTATAATACATATACAAAAGGATATTGAACTAACAACTGTTCAGATCCTAGAATAACTTCAACAACCTCCTAAAGATCTTCTCAGATCCACAAATCTCTCCAAAAGATCACTAAGATCTCTCACATAGATAATCTTAGGATTTTACAAATATTCAAGAGATCTACTCATTCTAAAATCTCTCAACAAACCAACTCTCACTCACTCATGCTCTCATGTATTCGAGAATAATTACAATTAAATTTCTCATTATCAATTTCAACTCTTATCCTAATTTCATAGGAAATACATAAAATCAAGACTTTGGGAACCAACTCTCTTGTAAACACAAGACCCCCTAGTCTAATCAAATATAGAATGATGTTTAGTGCAGGATGCTCCTGCATCAGATTCCCAATGTTGAAAAGATTCATAGACTCCTGTCTATGAGGTTTGTCACTTTTCTATAACAATTTGACATCCACAAGTCTTGATGACTTGATTCCTCCAGGAACCAAATCTTGTTCTGCAATACTTCATCTGTTTTGCTGATGCAATCTTGTACATTCATATGTACTCCACTGCTGATTGTTCTTCTTACTTTAGTATGTCTTCTTTGAGACACTTCTATCATCAGCATCCTCATGTCTTCAATCTCCATGTCCAATCTGTCCTCTAGTTGACACATATTTCCACTGTCAACTTGTTGCTTAAACTTGTTGTTGTTACTGTTGTTCACTGGTTGTTGCATTTTTCATCTCAAAATGTTTGAGACACTCCATTCTGATGTAGCAAACTGAACTACATCCTCTCGATTCTCATTCTTGTAATCATTAACTAAACAGCCTTCAAACAATTTCAGCTCTTCTCCATTCTCTGTATCATAAAGTAAATAAATTAAGCCTCGATTATCTTCATGAGATGAAAATATCCCAATTTCCTCCATAACATAATTCTGCTTCTGTCCCATAGTTATGCTTCCAAAAGACACCTCTTCATTTTCTTCTAATTCCATGACAATATTTAGTAACTGTCTTTTATGTTTTCTTATGTAACCTGAAATAAAAAAACAACCCATTAATATTTAAATAATAAGACTTTTCAGTCTCACTGGTACTCCTTCCTTGTCTTCATGCTGATCAAATTTCAATAAACAATTTCTACGATTCTCAATAGTCCACACATCAACATCTTCTTTCTCTTTAAACACTTCATATTTCAATTCAATTTCACAGTAGGCTGTTTGCTTTACCCTGCTGTAAATTCTCTTGGGAAACTGCATCAATTTACATAATTCATCTATCTCACTCTCCAATTTTGTTTTCTGCTGGAAACAACTTTGATCTTCATCCCTTTGCAACTGCACTTTTTCTTCACACCCAAGGATATAAACATCCTTACTGCACTTCTCACTGTTACATACCTTCTGAAAGGCATTTGAGACACTAGATTGTCTCCTCCACTGATCTACAATAGACTTACTGTTGTCATCTTCAAAACTTCCAAATTCAACTTCTTCTGTCTCAGCTTTACCAAATTGTCTGAGATCTTCTCTCTGCTTCAACTCTGTACTTTCACCTTCAAACTGTTGGCTGTTCTCTATTGCCACCCATACATCCTTAATGTCTTTGAAGACATCTCCCTTTTCAATGTTCATTTGCTGCTGTATATTTCCTTGACTTATATCTTCCGGATTTTTACTCAGAATACTTCTGATGTCAAAGCAATTTGACACTATCATCTACTCTTCCAACTTTACAACATTCCTCCAATCTTCACCAATCATATCATTTGCAAGACAATTTTCATAGAACATCATCTCATCTTCAAGATTCATGGCTGAATATTGAAGTTGAGTTTTACATTCATCATTACTATGTTCACCATTCTCATCACTACCTACATTCTTTGAATGAATTTGAACACTAAAATTCTTATCATGATTAAACATGTGTGAACATTCCTCATCTATGGCTGCATTTTCTTTCCTTAATATATCCTGATTATTCAACAAATCCTCTAAAATTTTTAATTCATCCTTAAGATCAGTGAGCACAATATAAGAGTGTTGTCTTCTTCCTTCCTTTATGGAATTTTGTGTCTGTCTTCTTTCTCTTTCTTCAATACCTGCAACAACATTCCAATGATTAATTTTAAAACCATGAGACTCTAAAGTCTCTATTGATGTTTCAAACACCATTCCTCTTTGTTCAAATGCAACATCAATTTTCTGATTTGCTTCTCTTCCTAACTCATCTTTCTTCAACAACTCCTCCAACAGCTCTATCTCTTCATTCCATCTGGTAAGCACTTCATCAGAATGCTTCACTTCAGTTTTCTGTTGGCTATCACCAGGAGCCAATTCTTGTTCACCTGTAACAACAAATCTGTTGGTTTCTTCATCATCCAAATGTGTATGTGTTCTCCCTTGGCTGTCTTCATATTGACTGCCTTCATAAGACAATTTTCCTTGGTTTTCTGCAGTAAACACCTCTTCTGTTTGTCCTTCAACAGATTCAATTTTCATTGATCTGTGATCTTTCTCATGACTGTCTTTATGAGAAATTTCGGCTTCCTCCTTCATCAGAATGAGTTTCTGATCTTGACTGCTTGAAATGTTTTTATACATTTCTTTTTCTTCCTTTTGATTGTCTACAACGTCTCCTGCTAAACCTGCAAACATACACAATATGTCAGAAATAAAAACTTTAGGCCTTTTAGCCTTTCTTATCAGCATATCCATTTTCTGATCTGAACTCTTCAAAGAGATCATGAGACTTCCTGCAAGTCTCTCTTCCTCATCATTTCCCCAAGGATGTCTCCTTGCTTAGGTTCACAATAGTGAACTCTTTCCTCTGTTGTCAATGGCTTGTGTTTGAACTCAGCCGCTTTGAGTTTCCCTTTCTTCTCTAAAGCATTTGATCTATGCTTCATTTCCCTTAGACTTTTCCTTAGTTGCTTTATGAACAACCTTACCACTGGCCACTGAACCGGCTTCTTCATACTCCATATTATTTTTTGGTTTACATCCAACTTTCTTCGTAGCATCTTCTCCATGTAACTGAGTTCATCTACTATCTCAGTCAGCTCTCTGTCAAATTCCTTTTGACTCATCACCTCTATGCCCTTTACCTTGGCATATTTCCTTCTGCTGTGGATTTCCTCGGAACCTCTGCAATGACCTTCAATGATCATTGGTTTTCCTTCTTTTGTGAATTCCATCTTGTTCACTTGTGGGTTGCACCTAAGCCTTCTCTTGACAAGTCTTCATACCAATCCAATATTTCCTTTGAGCCTGACCTATTGGTACCTTTGGTTCTCACCTTTGGAACCACCTTTTGAGCAACTCCTTTGCTCCTCTTGGCTCTGTAATATTCCACTTTCCTCTGAGAACAATCAACTTTGTCCTCCTTGTACAACTTTCAGTTGGATCCTCAAGGTTCTTTGCCACTGTTTAAGAGTTCTCATGCTCTTTCAAGAACATAACTGTCCTTTTATTACAGCTTCCTAAATGTCTGCTGCTATCAATCTTCAATTTGTTTTAACTTGCAATCTGCAAACACAAATCTCAAACCAGAGTTAACATATAAAAATATGCCAATTTTCCCTCAAGATCTCTTGTTGATCTTGTTTATCCACTCATCTGCACTTAGAATAGACTATTATCCTTACAACATGCCTTTGTCTATCAGATTTAAACTCTGATCCTTTCTTCTTGTGCAATGTCTTTGACCTCCTTATGCATTCTCCTATGCATACTATCTTCTTATTGGATTTCAAATCTGAATTCCACTTTCATAAGTTGTCTTTGCAAATAAAATTCAAGAGCATAAATATTGCTTAAGATTACCTCCCAAATAGCTTTCATGGGCTTTGATACCAAATGATAGCCTCACCAAGGCAAAATATTCCCCAAATAACAAAGGATATACTTACGATCCTTTGTGGACAAAAGCAAACAAAATTCTGTGAGTGAAAACTATAAAATAGTTTCAACTTTCTCCATTCAATAAGGTTCTGGAATTTCAAATTTAAATAAAAACCAACACATAGTCATAATCCCTTCAATCTCCTCTCCTTGACCCATATGACCTTGGGTGTTGTTAGCACTCGGTAATTTCTTTGGGCTGCATCAAAGAAAGGCCAAGGTCACCTACAAACCAACTTTAGATTGTATTCTGACCTATACAACTAGAGAGGGATCTCTCATATGTCTAATGACTCGTAATAACTCAAATATTTCATCAATGAATACACAGAGGTCAGATAATGAAATAGGACAAGTTTATTTTTGTTTTAAAAGCGATGGTAGGACAAACAAGAGAGAAAGTACCATTGAGCAATGGAGTTGATTCAAGAAAACAATAGAAACAAATAACTCAGTGACTGGAATTGAGAGGATAAAGGCTAATTGAGAAACAATATTTCAGTTTAAAATCGTTGAGTGTGGTGAGGGAAAAACACATGAAGCAACTCGGAGCACAGATGGGGATGAATTCATAGTTAACTTAGAAGAAACACAGTTTTTCTAAATGGCGCAAATCTAGAGCACTGCGCGGTGAATTCTAGATTTGAAATCATGTTCCGATTTAGACAAAAATTACAGATGTGAATATAAAGAGCACAAGAAATCACATATGCAAAGAAAGAATACAATACATCAGTTTGCCACCGTTAGAATCTTTTCATCAAGCTTTAGGACTTTTGCATTAAATCTCAATCGGATCAAAAACTACAATCAATAGTCATTGTCTACACTGTTTTTCCAACCAACCTGGATTACATCAAAAAGACGAAATATATGGACAAGGGTGTGCCGCTTTGGCTTCCCTTCTCTCCAACTACTATCCTTAGAATCATGGATCCGATTTATTTGAAAGGGAACAATAACTTCAACGGATTTACTAAAAATAGAAAACCCGACTTTGCCAAATCATAATCGTAACCAAAATATTCTTTAAAATCATTGATAATGATAAAAAATAGACCATATGGTTGTGATAATTCATCATGTGTACTACTGGACACTTTGTCACCCCTGCACAGTAAGTCTGCTACGCAATAGTAACCTACAGCAAAAACGCAGCAGATTGCACAACAAACTGAGAAAATAGGCTTTAATGATGACATCATATCTCACGAATAAAAACCTATTTTTCAAAATTGGGAGAGGTTTTTGTAGGTAATATTGTTATAAATAAAAAACTCTCATGGTTTCCTAAAATTCATCTCTAGCTGGCCGGAATATGTGTCTAAAAAAAATGTATTGAACAGGAAATCATGAAAGATGAAAAATAGGGCTCAAATATTCGTTCGAATATCCCAATCAGTGAAACCTTTTGAAAATTTGAGAGAGACTTTTATTATTTGGTTTTTCATAGACAAAAACCTCTCAGGGATTTTCAAAATTCCTCTCCAGTTGGTCAAAAACTGATATTGAAGTTGACCACTAAACTAGTCATTTGCGCAGCGTGACCTGTAGCTTGTGCGCATGAAAATCCTTTGCGCGACAAAATCCTTTGCACGAAAAAATAATTTGCATGACGAAATCCATTGTGTGATGACATCCTCTGCGTGACAAAATCCTATGCGTGACAACCCACTGCGCGATGAAATCCATTGCGCGACGAAATCCACTGCGCGATGATATCCTCTGTGCGACAACATCTTATGTGCAACAACATCCCATGTGTGACAACCCACTACGTGATGAAATCTAGTGGGCGACAGAATCCTTTGCACGGTGAAGTGCTCTGCGCAACACATAGCAAATTTTGCAGCACGCAGTTGCAAATGGAAATGGAAATAATAAATGATAAGCTTCCTTTTGAAACTGACCTTGGAGATGTTAGATAATACCAGGCATAAACCAAAATGGGTGCTAATAGGCATGATTGTGCAAATTGTTGACAAACCTCTAACCTTAGCTATGAAAATCATGGTGCTAACAGCTGGCTCCAACGGGGATGTTATCCTCCCTGTGAGGTAGCAAAGAACAGTAGACCAGGCGTCTATCCATTGGGCTGCTCCCAAACTCAAATTTCCAACTGTAACTTGTAACCTGCATCCGCTGAAAACCCAAAGTTGTATATGCTCCAAACTGAAATATGAAACTAAGGTCAAAATGAAAACTATAGATTGCTAATATAAATGCTCGTAGTACCGAGCTTATTCACACTCCTACCTACCCTAACTGCTAAAAAATATGCCAATGAAGCCATGCAAGCACTTTATCCACTTTTTTCTTTCTTTGCACATGCTTACTCCAAAGCCTGTTTACTAATAAGCCATTCAAAAATTTATCTATAAATTCAAATCTCAAAAAATTAAAAACATTGGGATTATTTTCTGCCTCCAACAAAACTGCAAATGGATCCTCCTGAACATACATAAAACAACAATCATGTTTCACCCCTTCCACTACATCCTTGTTTTCATGTAATTCAACATGTTGATTACCAAAAAAAGGTTGAAAAATATGTTGAGACTACTGTAAATAACAATCTTCTGAATCAGAAGACAATGCTGGCTGAAATGAAACCCCAAGTGGCAAGCAATCCATATCTAACACTAATGTTGATTGAACATCATATTTATTTCCAAGCTGGTAGTTGATCATAGGCTAGAAATCTGAACTGAAATAACCTTCCACGTAATCAACAACAAGGTCATTAAAAGTATGAGAAGGTTGTTGGTCCTCTTTACTAATAACAATTTGCTCATGTAAAACAATGTCACTGTGAATGCAGTCAGACTTCACTGCTTCCTCTATTACCTCATGATTTTCTTTCAGCAATTCAAAGGAAGAAAAACATAATGGAAGATAATTTTCATTGGCAAGTACATTACTTTCTTCATATTCAACATCATTCCTGGAGGATTTCTGATTTGAAACATTATAAACATTTTGCTTCAGCAATTTGAAAGACACAAAACACAATGGCAAATTTTTTTCACTTAATTCAAAATTTTCTTCATTTTCTTTACTGTTGTCATATGTACATTTGCCAATTTATTTGGGTTGCTGAAAAAAATCATTTTTAGATTCGGAAAGTGAAACTAATTGTTCTGAAGAGTCAACCTCATAGTCATCATTGTACTTATCATACTTGGGTTTACCAAAAATTTCTGTAATGTCATCAAACAGGAAAATTGAGGCAGCGACTTGTTCTTCTGCAAGCTGATATGCAAATTCACATTCATGGTTGTCTACAAATGCATACATAAAATAGTCAGTTTCTTGCTCATGATGGCATGGATCGAAATTTAAATCAATATCAAAGCAATTTGGGAGAGTAGCTTTGTAACACCCTGTTTCCCCCAGTTTGTAAAAATAACTAGACTGGCCAGAACTGTGGCAAACTCATGAATGTGAATATGTGATGTGAATGGAACTTATGGAAAAGGTCAATGAATGTGAATAACATTATGAATTTATATTGCAGGACTGCTGAGAGGGGATATGTAGAAAAAGAGACCATGGTGGCGGTGGAAGGCACCTGGAAAGGTGGCGTTAACTTCCACCGAGAATTAATACGATATTTGGACTTCACTGGCCCGGAGAACCAAAAGCGGCTCGCTGGCCCCGAATTAAATGTCTCGCAGGCTGACAGGTTGATGGCTCCTCAGGAATTAATGAGGGATGGGGAGGTGAACCGCCCATCCGTAGAGCCATCATGACTGACTAGTGTGAGGGAAATTGCACCACACGCAACCTCGCAAGAGGATAAGGCGTGGGGTAGAAGCGATTAGGGGCAGACACGAGGGGAGGAAGAGAACTCTGGAAATACGCAGAGTGAGTGATAGCAGAGAGGAAGGAGAGTAACCTTCGCTCCTGGTCACTGGCAAACAGAGCCGTAGTCTCACAGCATCGTGGTCTCAGCT
>ML782092.1:507150-529298 GCA_009831015.1 Picea engelmannii | reverse complement strand
TTTTGCTGTAGGTTGTATCCCTTCATTTGCTGGATAATAATAAAGGAAGGACCTGGCAATTTCTCTGGTGGACGTAGCCCACACTGGGTGAACCACGTAAATCTGTGTCTCTCTTGTATTGTGTGTCTTCTGTGTTGTGTTTCTGCATTTGTTTTATTTTATTGCTCCGCGGTCCTATTTTTCTAACACAAATTTCTTCCTCTCTAGAGTCTTTCGACTTCCTCATGGTTCTGAGAGATGTATTCTTCGGCTAAATTTGTCCGAAGATATTGTTGTTCAAACTTCTGGACTACCAACTGGACCTTTTGCAGGTCCTGAAGGCCAAGATCCATTTTAGACTACTGACATATCTAGACGGGATCTTTTCGGAGCCGAGTCAAGTGTTGATATACTTGTCATACCTGAGTTACCTGAAACGTCTGTTGAAGACACAATACCCCTAGATCATTCTCCCATTACAACTGTCTATCTATTCGTTGGTTCAAACACCTCACCAGTTGATCCTAACTCGACCATCCCCCTTCAGATGGCCCACTTTACACTGGTCCCAAATGCTACGACTATTCCCACCAGGACTACGGTAGCTATCCAAGCTCCCATTGGCACACCACTTTCACCTAGACCTTCCCCATCGCTTCCTCCTGGGTATAATGCATTGAATGCTTCTATCCCTATCCCTACTTAGGTTCCATCTAGAGCATCTGTATTTTTTTCTTCTCCTGGGCACAATCCTGTTGTCGATTTCATTCTGACACTTCCCCAGCCCCCCTCTGGAGGGTCTTATCCACTTTTCACTGGTGGATCCGACCCTAGTGGCATTACTCAGCCTTTCACACCTAATTATCAGGTCCTTGTTGGCGGAAAATTCAACCCTGGAGGTCAATCTCAACCCCCTTTTGGAGTTCAAACCTCAATTGGAACACAACCTCCAGTTGGAGGACAACAACTACCCACCACACCCTATGAATAGAACATACCAACAACTTTGGCCCAATATTGTAATTTTCTTACCCAGGGTAACACTCAATTGACTGGGGGGAAACAACCTCAAGTCATCTCTTTTATACCCCCTAGTATGGGCCAACCCTTCCCCGAGACTTCCAATCCCAATTGGGGTTCGAACATTCAATCTAGTGTCCCTTTCCAAGGGAACATACCTAATCAATACAACCCCATGGGCTACCTGCCTCCACACCCACAACCAAATCTACCAGGATCTTCACATCATATGAAAACTGCTTATGGTACTACTAGTATACCGACGGGACTTCCTCCCCAAAGTCACCAGTACCCTCATGTGAATAAACAGTTACCCTTCTTAGCCACTTTGGATTTACCAGACTTGTCTAGGATTTTGAATGACCCTATACATTACTCTTCTCATTGGCCTATCATACCGGCCAAATTACCATCCGACATTCCTAAGTTCGATGGTAAACTAGAGGAGGATCCAAACAATCATGTAATGACTTTCCACCTTTGGTGTTCATCCAACTCTTTGATGGATGACTCCATTCAGTTACATCTTTTTCAACGAACTCTCATGGGTTCAGACGCAAAGTGGTATATACAATTACCACAAGGCTTCTTTGTCCACTTTAATACCCTAGCCATGGATTTCCTCACTCACTATCAGTTGCCAATCGGTTATGAAACAAGAACCAATATTTTGAGTTCTTTCAAGAAAAATAAAGCCACTCATATCTTTGATCACATTCATGAGTGGAGACGAAGACGACGTTTAATCAAACTCGATATTCCCGAACAATTATTGGCAGAATGGTTCACGAAATCCTTTGTGAATGACATATCTAAAGACATTACCATGGGTGGAGTTGTCACAGAAGAACAGGTGATTAGTTGTGCCCAGTACCTCGATCTCGTTTATTCACAAACGAGTACTCTTTACGATCTGCTCCCTAACCCACCTCGTCCTACTACCATGACCACCTCAACGACCCCATCAACTTCTCATGCTGCTGATGGTGTGATAGGTACTTTCCATGCTCAACCTCAATCTATGCAAGCCTCTCACATGACTCCCAAATCCCATGCTTCTAATGTTCAAACTGCTCTGACGCCCGCTCCTCCCACCGGTAAAATTTTAGAATTGAACATTGTTCAATCGACTCCTACCGATAAGAATAAATCTAAAAAAGGGAAGGGTGGGAATAAGGAGGATAAAAGTAACAACCCACAATCTGACAAGACCAAGTCACAACCTGCTGATGATAAGGACAAACACAAACCTCGCTATCCTTGACTTATCTGTGGTGATGATCACTACACGAAGTACTGTCCGAGATGTGACGAGGTCACGAAGTTCCTTCAAGGGACCCAAAAACCTCCTACACCTATCGTCTTGTCTCAACCCTTCCCTTCTCAACAACATGCTCAATTGGTCATCCATGATCAACCTTCTTCCTCTATTACCTCCTATGTACTTATGTGTAATGGTGATTCAAAGAAGAACGACATCACACTTACCACTCGTGCCAAAGATTACTCTTCCTCCAAGGAGAAAGTTTACAATACACCACCTTCGGTGGTTCGACAACCTCCCTCGGCTCCACCTTCCAACAATCCTCTTCATCTCGAACAAACGAACCCCGATATAGTCCTTCACCCTCCTCCCAAGTGCGTGGTTTGAAAGTCTTCTTTCAATCCTCATGCGCATGCTGCCCAGAACTATAGTATTGTAGAGGATCTGGTGCAAGCACCATCCGTGATGTCAGCCCTCGAAGTCCTTCAGAGTTTTCCTACACAACGGAAGGCCCTGTTGAAATATATTGGTGGAATCGACCCTATGGATACAAATTTAGTAATCTTTGACTTGGAAGATCACATTCCAAGGTTACCCCCTCAGCTTGCATTTCAGATACAGGTTGTTGTCACTGACAAGAAAAATTGTAGAATAGTTATTGATGAGGGTGCCTCGACGTGTGTCATGTCTATTGCCTGCTGGAAAGCCATTGGCTCTCCTTCATTAACTGCATTACACAACATGCTCAAAGCCTTCAATGGCTCTGGATTTAAACCTTACGGTGTACTCCCTTCGTTGCCTATTACGTTAGAAGGAAAAATGGTCAACGTTGAAGTTGAGTTATTTGATGCACCTCTCGATTACAACCTTTTACTTGGCCATAGCTAGATCGATTCCATGCATGCAGTTGTGTCTACTCTTTTCTGTATCATGCGTTTTCCACATCAAAGAAAAGTAGTTACAGTAGACCAACTAGCCTTCTTTAATTCTGATACATGTACCAACAACGTACCTTTCATTGCAAAGACACCCCTTAGGTATGAGAATGTTAGTTTGGGTCTACTAAAAGATTCAACTCTGATGGGTACTTTTCCCATCCCACCACCCGAGGTTCCTTCTCTTTTGGTTGCCTCGATAAATATGATTTCCACCTCTGTTCGAGAAACTCCCACGTCTTCTGACCCTTGGATAGTACCCGAACCTGGTGATTGTCTTCACTATGACAACCATGTGCCTTTAAGTCCGGTTGAATCCGCCTACCAAGCCATTCAATTGGTCGACCCTTCTATTCCCTCTCTTGGTGATTCGTCTCCTAACCTGTTCTGCGTTATTTTTCCAATGGACGAGATGATTATGTTAGTTATGTCGATGGAATATACCCCTTGGGATGATGGACATCATCGTTCCATTCTCTTTCTCGAACAACACACCATCGAGAGCTACCAACGGATCTCAACTTTGTCGACCGTTGTCATTATTTCTTCAGTTTCTGAATCCACACACGATGTATTATATGAAGGGAACTTAAGTAACATTTCACCCACCATCCCCCTTGACATATCTATTAAACCTGGAGTTGTCAAAAATGTCCACATCGGAGCTTCATGTTCCACCGATGAGGTTGTCACATATAAGTCACTTTTTCAATAATTTCGTGACATTTTCACGTGGAGCTACGAAGAGATGCTAGGCATTGACCCTGATATTGTTTTACATGAAATTAAGACCTACCCGGACGCTAAACCCGTCCAACAGAGACTTCACCCGGTCCACCCCTGTAAAGAAACTGCTATCAAGCTTGAAGTCAAAAAACTTCTTAAAGATGGCTTTATTTATCCTATGGCTTTGACTGATTGGGTATCCAATCTAGTTCTGGTTAAAAAGAAACAAGGTATGATCTGTATCTGTGTTGATTATAGGGATATCAACAAATCTTGTCCTAAGGAAAACTTTCCTACCCCCTTCATTGACCAAATCGTCGATGATTGTGCTGGAAGTGAAATCTTCTCTTTGATGGATAGTTTCTCTGGATATAATCAAATCAATATATTACACACGGATCAACACAAAACCGCTTTCATTTGTCCTTGGGGAACCTTCGCCTACCGGAAACTACCCTTCAGTTTGAATAACGTTGGTGCGATGTTTCAACGTGCGATGTCTTACGCTTTCCATGATATTAAGCATATTGTACAACCATATTTAGATTACCTACCAGCGCATTCCATGCATCGTAGTGATCATCTGGCCCACCTCCGAGCCATTTTCCTTCGTTGTTGGTTCTATCGTATACGCTTAAACCCACATAAATGTGTCTTTTGTGTGGAGTCCGGCTAACTCCTAGGATTTATTGTGTCATGTCAGGGGATCAGGTTAGATCCTTTGAAGGTCGAGGCGATCCTCAATATCCCTCCTCCTTTCTCACTTCGCTAGCTACAAAGTTTGCAAGGGAAGGCAAATTTTCTACGTCATTTTATCCCAAACTATGCTGAGTTAACACTCAGATTTACTCGACTACTAAAGAAGGGCTCTGAGTTTGTATGGGACACCACTGCCAACAAATCCTTTGACACTTTGAAACTGATTTTAACCCATACCCCACTCATTTTCCCACCTGATTATAATCGAGATTATTTCCTTTATCTCATTGCCTCAGACTCCACCATTGCCATGGTTCTTGTCCAAGAAGACGATTTACACGACGAACATGTCATTTATTATTTGAGTCAGAGTCTCATGAATACCGAAACCAAGTACTTACACGTTGAAAAACTGGCCTTGGTAGCTGTTCAAGTTGTCCAACGTTTTCGTCACTATATTCTACTACGCAAGACCACTGTAATTTCCAATTGTAACCCTATGCAACACATTCTTACTCATCAATTTCTAGGGGGGAAATACTTCAAATGGATAGTGATTCTCTAGGAGTTTGACTTAGAATTCAAGTGTGCTAAGTCAAAGAAGTCCCTGGTCTTTGCCGAATTGATATGTGACCTTCCCTCCACTAAAACAGAAAATGTGGAAGAGGATTCCCTACCAGACGAATCCCTTTTTCTGATTAGTTATGATGATTCTTGGTATGGAGATATTATCATTTATCTCCAGACTCAAACTTTCTGGCTAGAACTCTCTAGTACCGACCGTTGTCGCATCCTCTATCAAGCTCATCAATACATCATTCTCGGTGACACTCTTTATCGCCCTGGTGTTGACTCTATATTGCGACGCTGTCTCACCTTTGATGAGGCTAAGAAAGATTTGAATGACTACCACTCTGGAGAATGTGGTGGTCATATGTACAGGTATGCCATTGCCCAAAATATCTTGAGAGCAGGTTACTTCTAGCCTTCTTTATTTAAATATTGTATAACTGCCATCCAGAAATGCCATGCTTGCCAAAAATACAATCATAAGATAAGATCTCATCCCACTCCCTTACACCTTGTAGTTTCTGTTGGACATTTCGCTAAATGGGGTATCGATTTCATGACCTATAACCCTCACTCATCCGAGGGGCATGGATACATTATCGTAGTCGTGGATTATTTCACGAAATGGGCTGAGGCGATGCCTACATTCGACAATACGGAAAAAACTGCAGCCCTATTCATATTCAATCACATCATCACATGATTTGGAATCCCACATTCTATCATCATTGATCATGGTAGCCACTTTCGAAACTTTATGATGTCTAAGCTTATAGAAAAGTTGGGTCTTCGACATGAAAACTCAAGCCCCTACTATCCACAGGCCAATGGCTAAGTTGAAGCAATTAACAAGGTCCTTATCACCATGCTTCAACGGATTATAGGAATTCACAAAATGAGTTGGCACACGATGTTGTTTTCAACATTATGGGCCTATCAAACATCTGTGAAGTCTGCCACAGGGTTTACACCCTTCCAATTAGTGTATGGTATAGAAGCATTCCTACCGATTGAATGTGATATTCCATCGTTAAAACTAGCCATTGAACTTCTCCCAAACACCTTTGTTGAAGAAGAACACCTGTTGTATCTTATGAAATTGGACGAAGTCCATCGTGATTCCACCCTAGTTATTGAAACCCAAAAGAAACACGTCAAAGCCCAATACGACAAGCATGTCAAGCCACGCGTTTTCTCTGAGGGTGATCTAGTTCTCCTCTATGAACAAGATCATGATTTTCTAGGAGCCAGAAAAATTGAGGCTATGTGGCAAGGCCCTTACATCGTCAAATGAGTGTTGGAGAAGGGAGCCTACGAATTAGTATATTATGATGGAATTCCTTTGAGTGAACCTAGAAATGGGATTTACTTGAAGAAGTACTATGCTTAGACTATCTTTGCATGAGTGCTTGTATTTTACTGTATCATACTGTTGTGTGCTACTTTTGTGTGCTTTTTTGTTATTTGGTTTCTACCCTCAACCACTTACCTTGCGTTATGCTTGGTTTCCAGATGTCAGAGTCTTCATTACCCCACTTTGGCTTCACCGATGGTGCTATTCATAGCACTCATAACCTAGCTTCTTCTACATGTAAAATCTATGCTCCCACGAACAAACTTATCAGTCTACACAGTGTTTGCCTCGATCGTGCAACCAATAATATTGCAAAGTATAGCGCAGTCATCGAATTGTTTACCAATGCTATCTCACTTGGGATTCGTCGCCTAGTTATACAACTTGATTCGCAACTAGTAGTGTTACAGTTAAGTAATGTTTATGCTATCCGAAGTCCTACTTTGTGATGGGTATATTTACAAATTCACCTCTTGGAATGTTATTTTGATTATATCGAGTATCATCACATTCCTAGATGTCTAAATACATTAACTGACACATTAGCTAATTATGTGTTAGACATACATCTGAGACATTTATACATCCAATCACACATCACATGTATTATACAAAGCAAAATAATCCGGTAGAAGCCTCATGTGTATATATATATATATATATATATATATATATATATATATATATATATATAACAATAAAAGTTTTTTACAACAAGATTTTTTTTCGTCCGAAGACCAAAATATCAAAATATGAAGCTCATAGCTTCTACAAAATGGCATCATGGATTCTACTCACGGTAATACACTACTGCTCATGCTACCCTACAAAGAAATCATCTCAGTGGACCAGCCACGCCTATGGTATGGTGCTGGAAACGCCTCGGGACCTTGTCGATCGACATATTTGGGATGCCTGTAGTCAAACCCTCCAGATTCTGCTCGATTTATTCATAATATTCTGCATCCCATCCTGCTACTACCGTTGCCTCCCCTCACCTCTAGATAGGGGATGTACCTAGGGGCTGGAATGGCCCTACATCTACATGGTCAAAATTTTTGATTAGTCATTGGATTGAAAACATAAAAAGGAAAAATGTGTTTAATATTTTTAAGAAATTTACAAAAACACCATAAAAGAAAAATATTTTTCTTACCTAGGTCCCCCCACTGAGAACCCTCTGGTAGCACCAAGTCAAGGTCATTGCAAAAATACAGCCCGACATACACATAGTCATCGATCATCAAGATCTGGGGCTCCAACCAATCAAAAAATGTATCGTTATAATTAATAATAGGGCCTGCAACATGTTGGGACATGATATCACACCACCATTTCATCCGCGGATCTCATGGCGCTCTTATATTCCACTCTACCTGTAGGCGTAGGTGAGGGACTCTTTCTAGGAAGAAAGATACCAAAATGGATCCGTGCCCAAATTGCTTTAGTTCCCCATTCTTGCTCTTGGTCAACTGTCTCTTCATACTGCTAAGGAGACCATCACACCAGTTGAACACATGAGGTTTGGTGCATTCAATGGCATACTGAAAGTAGCTCTACAGAGCCATGTGTGGAGAAGCACTCCCTGCCATTTGTGCAATGGTGAAAAGTATGGTTCTGAGAGTCAGATCACGAACCCTTCTAATAGCCACTTTACCCTTGCGTCGCTCGGCCTCTGGTTCATAATAACGTCTGATGTATTCACTCATCAGCAAACCACCACCTCGACCTCCTGTTAAGGTCACTTGCGCCCCACGACGAGACAGCCCCGTCAAAAAGTAAATATCTTCAATGTCCAAGGAAAGCACATGAACACCCACATGAAATACTTGTTGGTCCACCATCCCACATATGGACCAAATATTCTAATAGTCTCAGTTGGGCTCTCATGCCCTAGATATTGAAGAACTTTAACAAACCACACTATCGTAGGGAATTTATGGTGCCCGGATCATTCAAAGCCATTGCATCATTGTCTTCATGATCTCTTTCTCTCCACTCCAACATGTTTGCAATCAAAATACCTGCATAGAGATGAAAGAAAGAAGTTAACACCTTCAATCATCATTTTTTGGAATTCTTTTTGGTCCACACATCATTTTGATTTTGGGTTTTCGGCCGCTGCAACTGGGCTTCACTTACAGAGCGGGGTTTCCACAAGTGAACCGTTGGGCGCTTGCAAAAATCCTTGATTTCCACAGGCCCCGATATAGGGCACCTGCGGTGGCCCCAGCGCATGCCTACGACCCGAAAATTCACCCAAAAAATCATCTTTTAACCGATTGAAATAAATTTTAAACCGTTGAAAAGGAAGAAGACGAGGTACTCACCACTTTCACGCAAAATGTTTGCTAAATGATCACCTGTGCTCCCCATAATCGACCTCCAAAATATGAGGTGAAATAAGGGCTCTTAGACAAGTTTTTGACCAAATACAAATGAAATAGTGAAAATGCGTTCTTACCCCTATTTATCTCATTTTTTACTTTTTCTAAAAGTATTTTATATCATTTAAATATATTTTCTCAAAAACCTACCAGCCTAATAGTCTCGTGAGTGTTTTGTTTTCTGTAGATGGGCAGATTAGGGTTCTGAACGATGAAGTATGGACAATTTTTGTGATTTGTTTTTCTTGTTCATCGCATGTACGATTACTTTTTAGTGTTTTTTAGAAAAACCTCGACCTTAGTCTTTGTTCGTTCTCATGATCGAAAATCAATGAGAATGTAACTGACTATACTTTTGTCATCTTTTTGTGCTCGTCATGGTAACACGAAAATAACAAAAATTACGGAGTAACCTTTAAGCTCTTTTCACACTCCATAAAAATGAAAAGATTGCCGAGCGACCTTGTTCTTTTCACGCTCGTAAAAGTATTTGAAGAAAACGTTTGATGGGTGATAATTTATCACTTTTTCAATCCTATCGAACTATTTTACGAAAAATGAACTGAGAGAGTTCTCTTTAAACATTTTTCAGACTCTCAAAATATAAAAAAAAACCCTGAGTTTTCTATCTTTGGACTCATTAAACAAACATCAAAAGACCCACATGGGACTGAACCACTCCTTCTTAGGGTTTGTTAAACATACTCTGAGGGACTCGTTCGAAGGATGATCGTACATCAACAAGCATATGTTATCCTCCTCAAGCTTGTGTAAAAATAAGGAGGTACTCGCCAGAAATGGTGGGGGAAAATTTGGGAAAGAGATGTGTCTCTGTATTTGTGTTAGTGGCAGTAAGTGTCGCTCTTGAACATGGCATCCCTTTCATCATTTGAATCTGGGTTGGGAAATTCATTTTTCTCTCGTCTAACTTTCTACAAGTTCATATCTTGAGTCGTCTTTGAGTTAATGCTACCAAGACCAGTGTCGTGCCATACATATGTTCAAGAGAAGTTCAACCAAGCCCTCTATTGTGTCGTCCATCTGCAATTGTCAATTCCTACCATGTCGGCCTTCCTTGTGTTAGTTTCAAATCATGTTCGTACATTGCTCTACCCTAAATCTGTTACTTGTTTCATGTCATTTGATGGGGGATACATCAAGGCCCTTCTGTGATGAGTCTTTTCCTGTCGACTTCAACTCATTATCTAGGAACAAGACTTAGAAATTATTTAGTGCCTTAGAGCCTGCATGCCTCAATGGCAGGTTTCTTCGCTTTTAACAGTGGATTTATATCATTGATCCCTGATCGAGAGATTCCATCGAGTGTTTGACTTCATATCATCTATTCACACTCGTTGGATTGTACTATTGTACCTTGGGAGTCATTAACATCAATGGTGATTTCCCTCGCACTTGTTAATGGTTTTCATTAATGACTGGTAATCAAGTGGTTTCTAACCATGTTCGACTTCAGCACTGGTAATCACATGGCTAGGTTCATACTAACGGACGACGAGATTGAAGACCCCGGACCTCATCATTTTTTATCTAGGTTGCGATGGAGTATTTGTGATTTGAATTGACACATAGATCCACTTTGTATGTATCGTGGCTATGTTTGCATCTGAGTTTTCCAATACATAGATCCACAGTGTATTCCTGGTGGCTATGTAGAATCTTGATGACATGGATCCACAATGTATAATTGGTGGAAATGATTTATATTTATGATTTCAATCATTTATATTCTGAACATGGGAATGCCTACTTCAAACATGGTATAATATCGTGCGGATGCTTGATTGTTTGCAGGTTCCCAATTGGTGTGCTCCTTGTTCCCGACACACACACACATTTTTACAAAGTATTAAGGCTGTCACGAGTTCCAGCCTCATACTTTGGGGGGCATTCAGTTACACATTATTTTGGTCACCCTAATGATGATTTCAAAAACATGTGTTCAGGCTCCCAACATGACTTTTTGACTGAGAAAAACAACTTCTTTCCTCCTCTACAAAACTTCTTTTTAGAAAGGGTCCACAGGTTGCACATATTACATAGTGCAGAAGTCTATGATTTCTGCAAGCTTCTCTATAGCTTGCCCACAAGATTTCCACAGGCTTCTATATAGGCAAGGTGCGACACCATTCCAAAGCTAAAAGAGGAAAGAGGTTTCACGAAGTTTCTAGAAGGGGAATCTTCTAGAATGTGAGGTGGCGTCCGTATGGTTGCGATCCTACTAGCTTCTTTGATTTGGTGGGATCATCCTCATCCCTTTAACCACTTCATCTTCTCCTATATAATCATGGGCTTCTCATGGAAAAGGTTAAGCAAGATTAAGCAGAATATTGATGAAAGAATAGGCTGAAGACTGTGTGAAGAATCTTGTTTCTAGTGATGCTTGAGGCCTCCATTTGTCTATCAAGATTTTGTGGATTATCTTCATGTGAATTTCGGAGCAAGTGTATGTGTGTGTTGGAATGAAGGACCACTAAAAGGGAACTTGCGACATCAAGGCAATTCGGTTGTATCTTCTACTTTTCATTAATATAATACGGTGGCACGTCTCTTTTCCATAAAATGATTAGTATTTTATTACATGATTCTTTGATCGCATGTTTAGGTTGCCATTGAATTATACTATTGTTGCTTTCACATTGGTTGGTTTGTGTTATCGCAGATTTGACTCCACAAGAGAACTAGAGTGAAGCAGGGACAACAAAGATATAAGGAAGCGATTCATAAAGTATGTTATCTATTCCTCCTTTGGTAGTAAACTCAATGATCACAACTTAGGGAAAGTGTCTTGTTTCGTCTTGTTTTGTTCTAGATCTAGGTGGATCTAGGGGATTAGTTCATGTCCACATCTACCGATTTAACCAATAATAGTGGGTTTATAAACACTTCCCACAACTCTCGAGAAATTATTTCCAATCTGACATAAATTTAATGATATTTAGAAGAGCGGGGTGATGCTGAAAATTTCAATCTTCAGAACACTTGACATTTTCCAGCTTTTAATTGTTTTGCTTGATAACCTTCATTATGATCTGAAATTAGTTTTCTGATGAAACTAATTTTTCGAGGATAGGAAGGCATACTTGGGTTGATTTCCTTAAAAGCAGGGACAACGTAAAAATCTTTAAAGATGGTCGTGTCTGCTCATAATTATAAAGTGAAACTAGAAGACCTGCTTCGAACATAAAGTTTCTTTAGCTAGTCTGTGTTTCAACAATTTACAGCATTGATGCTCCAAAAATACCTTAACTGTTGCTTCATAATGAGGCATTATGGTTTCCCTTCATGAACTAAAAGGTGGCACATACATAAGTTTAACCAGAAAGCATTGAAAACAAGCAAAATGAAAAGAACCAAAATCAGAAAACAAAAATAAATCAAAACAAAAAAATATGTACAAAAGGTGTATCACGAAATATCACGAGAAATACCTTTTGAGAACTTGGCCATTCACCGGGAAGGTGTTTGGTTGTCCCTCCAAACTATGTAAACAGAAAGAGATGGGACCTAGTTTTTCAACGATTACGAAAGGCTCTAACCACAGGTTCTGGAACTTGGTGTGTTCCCCTTTTCCCTCGTGAGGTTTATCCCATTTGAGAACCAAATCTCCTACCTTAAAGTTTCTATATGAAGAAACATTTAAATCGAACCAGCCTTTCACAATCTGTTGATGTTGATCCAGCCTCTCCTTTGCTTGTGCTCTTACTTCCTCTAGTTTCAACAAGGCATTAATTCGAATTTCAAGAGGAGGGCATTCCTCTTCTTGAACTTTCTGTGATAATTGCAGAGAGGGTAGTAGAACATGAGGAGGGAGAATTGCTTCTCTTCCATAGATGAGAAAAAAAGGAGAATTACCAACAGAGGTTTTCGGTGTCACCCTGTCAGCCTAAAGTGCATTAAACAAAGAGTTGTGACAGTTCTTGTGGTTTCCATAAACTGTCCTCTTGATGATCTTGATTAGATTTTTGTTTGTTGATTCTACTAAGCCATTTCCTTGGGGGTAATAGATGGAAGAATATTTCAATTTGATCCCTTTTTTTAAAGMAAAAACACTCATATCAAGGGATGAAAAGTAAGAAGCATTATCGAAGACCAAACATTTGGGAATGCCAAATCTAGTAATGATATTTGAGTTAAGGAAAGATATTACCTGATTAGTATTTACCACTTTCAACGGTGCARCCTCGGACCATCTGGTAAAATAA
Organism: Picea engelmannii; assembly: GCA_009831015.1. Classification (NCBI taxonomy): domain Eukaryota; kingdom Viridiplantae; phylum Streptophyta; class Pinopsida; order Pinales; family Pinaceae; genus Picea; species Picea engelmannii. The sequence continues at coordinate 516,141 of ML782092.1, read as the reverse complement.
TCTATTGTTGTAATGATGTATTTGTGCTGCTAAGAAGAAGTGGGGTTAATTGGCCTTATTATGTCAAGACCCCACTGCTGAAAAGGTGAATCCACCGAAAYAGGCTGCAAAGGGAATGTTTCCCTTTTTACTCGTCCAACAGCCTTTTGGCAGATTATGCATTTATGACATAATGCATGGGCATATTTGAACAATGTGGGCTAGTAGTACCCAACCCTTAATACCTTGTGAGCAGTGGTGTCTCCACTGAAGTGCTCGCCAGATTTACCTGTGTGAAGTTCAGATAATACTTTCTCTATTTCATCTCTTTCCAAACAACGCATGAGAACACTATCAAAATTCTTATAGAATAATACGTCATTTACCAACTGGAAAGGTGCAAATTTTAGTCTTAATGATCTTCTCTTTTTCAGATCGAGATGGTGAGGAGCAGAACCATGTGTTAAATAAAAATTGATATCATCTAACCAAGAATAAGCAACAACTTGTGTACAACATATCTGATTTTCATTATGTTGATTTATAGTTGAGACATTAATTTGACTCTGTTGTTCTTCAACCGAATCATCCACTAGTTTGCATAGGCCTTGACCTCTGACAATTTGTGCATGGGTTATTTCGAGGTCATACTCTTGTAATGATTTCATCCAGTTTTCCCATTTTTCACTAACAATTTCCTAACAACAGGATAAGGCACAATGACTTTAGTTATGGATTTCAACAAATATGATCGAAAATCTTTCACTGCTTTGAAAACTGCATAAGCATGTTGATCTACAGTTGGGTAATTAAGCTTTGCTCCTTTGAAAGCTGAGCTCATGAAGGCAATGGGGATTTCATTTCTTTTAGCAGTCTTTTGGGTCAACACAACAACATAAGATCGGTGAGAGGAAAAAGTGTAAAGAGTGAAATCTTTCGAGAAATCAGGACTCATCAAGGAAGGGGCTTCCACTATGGAATTTTTTATGGAATCAAAGGCTTGATTTTACTGTGGTCCCTAACGATACTGAATATACTTTTTAATTAAATTCTGCAATGGCCTTACCATTTTTGAGAAACTTGGGACAAACCTTCTGACAAAATTAATTTGGCGTAAAAAGGATTGAATAGATTTTTTGGAGGGGGGAGGAAGTTTGTCAATGGATTGAGTTCTTTCGGGATCGATGATCACCCCGTCACTAGATACTATGAACCTGAGAAGTTTGTCTTGTTCCATTGCAAAGTTTGACTTCTTAGGGTTGAGAGATATTTCGTACTTGTGACATCGTTCTAGGAAAACCCTAAGGTGATACTTGTGACATCGTTCTTGTTTTTGGAGAAAACAATAACGTCATCAAGATAGACCACTATAGATTGATTTATGAGACCACGAAAAGAAATATCCATTTCTCTTTGGAAAGTGGCTCCGACATTTATGAGTCCGAAAGACATCTTCTTGTAGGCATAGGTCCCCCATGGGGTACAGAAAGTGGTTTTTAACTGGTTTGTTGGAGACATGAGGACCTGGTTGTATCCCGAAAAACCATCTAATAGTGACAGTATTTCGAAACTAGATACCTGCTGAAGAATTTGTTCCATTGGAGGAACAAGATAATTGTCTTTGTCAGACGCTCGATTCAAGTTACGAAAATCGACACAGAGTCGAATTTCACCACTTTTCTTCCTTACAGGAACTAGATTAGGCACCCACTGTGTGTGTCTCATTGGGAAGATTATCTTTGCATTCAATAATTTATTTAGTTCTTTCTTGAAAGTTGGTTCCAACTTAGGGTGCATCTTTCTCATCTTCTGCTGAAAAGGTTGAGTCTAGGGTTCCATGGGGATGATATGTTGTATTATATTAGGATCAAAAGTTTTTAAATCATCATATGTCCAGGAAAAGACATCCTTGAATTCTTTAAACAGTTTTATAAAAGCAGATTGTTCTTGCTCGGAGCATCCCATTTCCAAATTGATATTTTGTGGATTATCTTTTGTCCCTAGATTTATCATTTCATGAGTCAAGGAAGAACTGTTCATTTTACAATTCACTGATCCTCTGAATTTATCATGCAAATAATAAAACTTTTTTAGTCTTACCATAGATTTAGGAATAGAGTTTACCATATCATACGTCGATTCGGGAGATCTAGGCTCTGATATTACCATGAAATTGCGGAGATTTTCATCATGAGTGCCTTCATCGATAATTGCACCTTGGAAAGTGTCCTCCATATGCAAAAAGCTGATGATTTGTTGATCATCATCGAACACTCTCCAATTAGTGATTTTGTCTGGGATCGATGGTCTAAACAATAACTCAATTGAAAATGCATTTGGAGAGAGATCTTCTACGGGCAAAAGTTTAGAAGCAACATTAGCCAATAAGTCAGCCTCAAAATTACTTAATCTAGGAATGGAATTGATGTTAAATGATGAAAATTTGTGCATTATATTCCACGCCTTAGTTTAGTAACTTTTCAGGTGTGGTGATAGGCAATGTATAGAATTTCTTACCTGCATGACCACAATTTTTGAATCACCGAATACCATTAAGTTCTTTACGTCCATATATATATCTTTCTCGAGTCCTTGCAAAAGTGCCTCTTATTCGACGGTGTTGTTAGTGAATTCAAACTCTAATCGATGGACGATAAAAGTTGTATTACCTTTTGGGTCGATGACTACACATCCTGCACCAACTCCTTCTTTGGATTTGGATCCATCGAAGTAAAGTGACCATATCTAAGCTTCGTCGACAAAGTTTGGAACATTCGGCAAAGTTGCTGACTGAGTACATGTCATGAGCTCCTATTGTTGCTCCGGATCGGTGATGGGGGAAGTTTTGTCCATGACGTTATCGAAAAAGGTGTTCATTCCCTGCATTTCAAGTGAATTAGGGGTTGTGGTAAAAGGTTCATTTGGGTCATTCAGATCTATCACAGTATGCTTCAGATAACGTTCACGATTTATCCTAATCCTATTTGGCTGCCCATTTTCTGGTAACCATAAATGAGACCAATCGGTGGCGAAGTACACATGTAGTTGTTCGAACCAGTCCCTGCTCAAGAAAAGACCATAGACTTCAGGAATGTCAACAACAATGATGTTAATAATTTGGTGAAGCTTAGGATTAGAAGATAACCTAACCAAAACATTCTTCAGTTCGTCGATTACCTAACGTTCAGCCGATCGAGTTGAATGATCTTAAGACTAGAAGGTTGAACTTATGCATTATTTTTTTGGCACACAGGTAGAGGCATCACATTTGATGATGCACCAGAATCCACCATGCAATTATGTACATTTCTATTAAAAAATTCAAAAGTTAATAAGAAAGGTGGGACATTTTTATGAGTATTAACAACATAATTCTGTTGATTTTTAGCCGTTGTCCCGGAAACAAATTTATCTACATTTGATACAGTTTTTTCAGTCAGATCCCTTTTATCTGGTGGTTGGGACGTCATTTTAGTAGGGATCTTTTGGGCTATCTTAGCACTGATTTCTACAGTTTTCTTGCTGTTAAGATCGTTGTTCTTACTATTTTCTGCGATGTTTTGAAGCATTTTCTGCAACATAAGAGGGAATTTCAAAAGTTCGAAAACAAAGATATTAGCCCTTAGTTTTTTTAGGTCTTAAATCAAGTCATATTCTAAAACTGGGGCTGCTAAATTCTGTTTTATTTCAGACTGTTTTGATTATTTCAGAGGCACCTTATTACCCATTTCGGAAGAGGGTTTATTTTTTGTTTTGCTTCTGGTGTTTTAAGGGTGGGCAGTTTCAATGTTTGCTTGGAAGATACTGTCAGAGAAGTGCCCAAAGATATTGGGAGATGACTCCTCTTCTTCATTACTTCTTCCTCAACTACGTCTTGAGAACTTTAAGGGGGGGCAGAGTTATCATGTGCTTCAAGAATAGTTTGCAAAGCATATTGTAAGCTTTCAAAATTAAGGCCTTCAGGAGTAGGACTTAGCCGATTGGGGGGAAAAGGTTTTTTAAAGGGAGGTTTGAAACTTCCTTTGCTTGAGGATGCCTCTTCGGCCGATCTCTTCAAGTCTATGACTTGATTCGATAATCTTTGGACAACCTTTTGCAAACTTTCTAAGTCTAGAGTTTCTGGTTGGCTTTTGGCTTGGGGAGGTCTTGCAAGGATTTCAATTTTCTTTTTAGAGGATGAAGTTGTTTCATCTTCACTATTCAGATTGTCTTTCAAACTTAATATGTCTTTTTCAATTTGGCTTGCCTCCTCGAAAGCTTCTAGTAATACAAAATTTTTAGACCTTTTAACCCAAATTGCTATATTATTATGTAGGGCTTTGGTGTAATATGCGATAATTAGACTTTCTGCAGGCATTGAATCTACGAGAATTCAATTCTTTAACGTGAGGAATATTTGGTTAAAATCTTTTACTTTCTCCTTAGGGTTCATTTTTAGGCTTGAGAGTTCCATTACTAAGACTTCAGGGGTTTTATCGTCTCCAAACTTCTCTAAGAAACAGGTTTTGAATTTGTCCCAAGAGACAATGGTCTGGGGCTGCTGGGCTAAATACCATGTAGAGGCATTGCCCTCAAACGTATAAGGAAAGAGTCTACATACTACATCTTCATGTTCTACACTTCAGAGTCTAATGGCCAACATAAACTTCTTTATGTGATCTTCAATAGACTATTTAGAATCCAGATCAAATTTGGGTAGCCATTTCTCCGGGTGTTTTGGCAATGGGTGTGTTGGGGTCCAGGTACAACCACAACATCTTGATCAAGACACAACCTAGCGGGATTATTTTGGTTTTCCATGGATGTAGGTGGTGTCAAAGGCTGAGATGGTTCAGATGATGAACTGTCTTCGTCCGATGAATCTCCTCCTAAAGAGGATGGAGATGAATGAGGTGGGGAAGCTGGAATACCACATCCCCCGGCTCCAAGAGTAGGTGTATCAATAGGATTGATAGTATCGTCTCCTAGAGGGTTTAAAAGAAGACCAATGCCTTCAACTTTCTCTCTGATATCAGAGAAATCTAAGGGTTGATTCAGTGACCTACCAGGTTGTTTGATACGAGCCAAAGCATTGTGTGTCCTTAAGAGTGAAAGACAAACAATTTCTTATACGTCATCCCCTTGAGGGTTTGGTATTACCGACTCAACGGGAATCTGGGGACTTTTGTTCGAGGTAGTTGTTGTTTCAGAAGTAACGTTGTTGTCAGAATGACTCTGTGTTATTATAGGGGAACAAGTGTGTGGGGGAGGATTCTTGTGACTTCCATGTGCCATCAATTGTATTCAGGCCCTCCTTCTAATGCCATTTGTTGATGGGCGAAATTGATCATCCGTCAAATGGAAGAATGAGTCTGGTCCAAGGTTGTCTAAGTAACCCAAGCTGTTTGGTATGACTCATTCTGACGGGTTTAATGGCTTCGTTAGCCAATCTAAAATCCTTAAAGAAAACAAACAAAAGAAAAAAATAACTAACTGATTACTAAACACTATATATATATATATATATATATATATATATATATATATATATATGTTGTAGGTGTATTTAAGCCGAAAGTATACAAATCTCACTTATGTACATCATTTACAAATTGCAAGTTTTAATCGAAACTTACTAAATCAATGTAAAAATAGTTTGATTTCGAGAAGCAGATAAATAAAGCACATTTAACTCTTTTCTGTTTTCTTTCATAAATCTAACTAATCTTGAATTGGATAAACTACGAAACGCAGACATTTGGATAGTCAAAAGCTAAACCATACATTATGGTTTCACTAATATGTAAATGACAAAGTTAAGAAAAAACAAAGAGACTAACATGTAAGTGAGTTAGTGGGGTGTATCCAAGCCTCTGTATGAGTGAGGGACATCCAACTGCCACGTCCAAGAGAAAAATATGCAACAAACTTTATGACTATTCTAAATAAATTTAAAACATAATTTGACAGTTGAGATTTAATGACAGAGGAGGAAACACAAATATAACCTTGTGATCTTATAATTGCACACAATTACAACAAGATAAATTTGGAAGTAACTTATGCATTTCATCATTCAATTAAAATTCAAAGATAAATCCACTCATTCTAATTGAAGATATGATCACCCTAATTATATCTAGAGCAACAAATTATAGACAATATTTATAATATAAACATCCCAGACATCATAGATCATTCATTCTAAATCTATCAGACCCATTAATATATTAGGATTAACAAAACATAAATGAAAACATCATTAACAAAAGGCTAAAGCCAAAATGCATATATGTTGTTTCATTAAGTCTTGGAATCACTCATCCATCTTCTGCCCTCAACCAAGATGATTTCCATTACAAAATATGGAGTATTTAAAGAGTATGTGAAAGATAAACTTCCTATCTTCTAAGATAGGATCAGATCTCAAAAATATCTAAAAGTTACAAATATAGAGGGCTTAGAGCCACTCAAGATCAAACTAAATCTTCTAAATTTATGAGAATTTTCTCCTATTTACAAAATAAGAAAAAAGAAGGTAGTTGATTGACTAATTCCAGCATGCTTCATCCCATGAGATCATCATCAAATACATCCCATCCTGAAAGAAAAACGAAATGAGCAAGTCAAATATTTTATTAACTAACAATTCCTAAATTTTATATGAGAATTGTCTTGGCTACAAAATCTCTCGATTCTGTAGCCAGTCTTATTATTGGTAACATAAATCTAGGGTCTCTATAGGATTTACTGTAAGAAATCCATTACGAGTTACGAAACTGTCCCAATCATCACCAAGTGCTTGCAAATGATGAAATAACAGTAATTTAATCAAATCATGATGAAAGAGTCTTGAATCCAAGTTCTACCTTTTGTATTTCTTTGACATTTTATACAAACTTCTTAGTAGGTAAAACGACACGTTTAAATGGAAGGTAATAAAATGCATGAGCAATCATATGTGGTAAAGGAAAACCAAGCCATAATGGCCTTCACAGGTAACAAATTGTCTTAAAACTACCAACAAACCATGCCATCTAACCTTGAGTGGGGAGACCAGAATACCTTTGTCACATCATTCGATTTTTCTGGAGGTGACGAATAGACTCCAGGGTATCTTGTCCAACTTCGAATTTTCAAACCACTTTTTACCAGTGAGAGGAAGCCATGTTGCTTCGCTCAGAAATTCTTTGGTGATCTCCAACTGAATATCACCCACTTTGGCTCTTCATCCGTCAAATGTAAGGGAAAATTCTTTGGCTACTCGCAAGTTATAACCATGGAATTTATTAATAAACATATCCCAACCCTGGCTCTTAAGATCCTCATTCGCATCATCATACAACAACAAATTTTGGGAGCCATTTGGCTCAAATCGAACGACAAGGGCAATAAGGGTTTGAACGGATGGTAACAAAAATGACCTGAACTCACTGTGGGCTTAAGAGGTAGCAGCAACAGAGGAAAGTATGAGCCAAAAACAAAGGAGAAAAATGAGCAATCACACCAGTGTGACCATAATGTAAGCATAAGGGTTTCACACACGAAATTTGGGCACTTCTGGTGATAAACGTTTTGGATATGGAGCATAACACTAGACCTTGATCTGTCATGAGAAGCCTGTCACTTCCACTTGCCAGCTAAAAATGAGGTGCAGGGTACGATCATAGTGTGATCAATTCGCATGACATGTAATGGGTATATTTGATTTACAAAGGTTAAAAAAATGGATATGTTTTTGAAAACCAATGCCAATCGATTCTTGGTATATTTACAAAGGATCCAAAGTATAAGCTTACAATCCAAGAGCAACTCAAAATAAGTGTTTCATTGATATATGATAATCTCAAAGCAAAACAACATTAATTAAAAGAGGTGTAAGCACATTGACCCTTTTAAAGACCAAGCCTTAGATAAAATTGCAATACGATTTTAATTTTTAATGCTTCATTCATGCTTTTAGTCATGAATGAAACATGAAAACGCAAGATAAAAATAAACAGGAACAATCAAAACATCCTCTTTACAACCGAATAGTCACCTTCAAATAGAAATATTTACAGGATGAGGCGTAGGCAGCTACAAGAATTTTCATTTGTCACTTTAAAAAGAAAAAATTATGTAGGGCTGCCAACACACCGTTAGAATCTTTTCATCAAAGCTTTAGGACTTTTTCATTAAATCTCAATCGGATCAAAAACTACAATCAATAGTCACTGTCTACACTGTTTTTCCAACCAACTTGGCTTACATTTAAAAGAAGAAATATATGGATAAGGGTGTGCCTCTTTGGCTACCCTGCCCTCCAACTACTATCCCTAGAATCATGGATCTCATTTCCTTGAAAGGGAACAATAACTTCAACGGATTTACTAAAAATAGAAAACTCGACTTTTCCAAATCATAATTGTAACCGAAATATTATTTAAAATCATTGATCATGATCAAAATTCAACCATATGGTTGTGATAAGTCATCATGTGCATTGTTGGACACTCTGTCACCCTTGCACAGCAAGTCTGCTATGCAACAATAACCTACAACAAAAACACAACAGATTGGGCAACAAACTGGGAAAATAGGTGTTAACGATGACATCATATCTCACGAATAAAAAACTATTTTGAAAAACGGAGAGAGGTTTTTGTAGTTAATATTTTTATAAAGAAACACCTCTCTTGGTTTCTTGAAATTCATCTCCAGATGGCTGGAATACGTGTCGAAAAAAATGTCTCAAACATGAAATCATGAAAGTTGAAAAATAAGGCTCAAATATTCGTCTGAATCTCCCAATCAGTGACATATTTTTCAAATTTGAGAGAGATTGTTATTATTTGGTTTTTTCTAGACAACAACCTCTCGAGGAGTTTCAAAATTCCTCTCCAGTTGATCAGAAACTGATATTTAATTTGACCACTAAACCAGTCATTTGCGCAGTGCGACTTGTAGCCTGTGCACAGGAAAATCCTCTGCGCGAAAGAATCCTTTGCGTGAAAAAATCCTTTGCGTGAAAAAATACTTTGCGTGATGACA
>ML782092.1:462096-492957 GCA_009831015.1 Picea engelmannii | reverse complement strand
CAGAGTATTAAAGGCATTTAGATGTTCTGTCACAGAATCTCCATCTTCCATCCTAAGATGATACAACTTCTTTCGAAGAAATAACTTGTTTACCAGGGACTTTGATTGATACAAATTCCCTAACTTATCCCATAGTTCCTTGGATGTAGATTCTCCCAAGACATTCAACAACATTGAATCTGCCAAACAAAGTCGAATAGTACTCCTTTCTCTTATGTCCAACTTCTCCCAATCTTCCTTTGACATACCAATAGGTGGTGTACTAGTAGTTTGTGTACTAGTAGGTTGTGTACCAGTCGATTGTGTGCCAGTAGGCTACATACTAGTAGGTTGTGTATCAAAATCCACAATGATCCATTATTCTTTGTCTACAAGAAGGTCCTCCATCTTGAGCTTCCATAGCTTAAAGTTTTTACCGTTGAACTTCTCTATCTTGATTCTAGAAGATCTCACCATTCCTCTTTATACACTTGAATATCCACTGCAAAAGATCCCACTAAACCCAGTTTTATCACATACCCAAGATAAACTTGATCTATCAAGACCGAGCCAAACCCTCAGCAACAAAGGAATCCCTTTGAATCCAAAAACAAGCTCTGATACCACATGTAAGTTTTAAACCTGTGAAGTAAAGCAATGCATATAGACTCTTAAGAAAACCAAAATTTAATCAATGGCTCATACACATAGTACACAGAGATTTATACCGGAAACCCTCAACCAGGGTAAACCTCTCTTATATTCATTATATCAAATTTCACCATTCACCATACAATATATACAATGTTTTTAGGTATTCCGTAGATACCAAAACCCCAATCCCTTAATCCGGGATTAATTTAGAAAACCGCTAAAAATAGCAAAAACCACCCCCAAAAAAAATTCAGAGCGCTACCCCGAACCTTGTTGGCCCTGGGTTACCGCTCGATGTCAAACGTTGTGTGTAACCAAGGGGGGCCATACCTAGCCCCCCCTAGGACCCCCCTAGGAAGTGCCCGATGCACACGACACATAGAGCACTACTAGAGGGATCGTCAAACGTAGTTGTCGAATCTCGCGTGTCCACACACACAAATGCAAAGAATATAACATATACCCAACACTTTGATGGTTCATGCTCTAATGAAGGAAACAAAGCTGGCATAATATTGTACTCTCCTATGGGGAAAATTCATAATTTTTCTTATAGGTTGGATTTTTCTTGCACAAACAATGTCACTGAATTCGAAGCTTTATTATTAGGCATTGAAAATGCCTATAATCTGGGTTGTGGTCAACTTACAGTTTTAGGGGATTCCAAGCTTGTTTTGAACCTTGTACGTAAGATATACTCTTCTAGCAACAAGTTTATGAAACACTACACCCAAATTCTTTGGGCACTTATCTCAAACCTACTATCTTTCAACATTACTCATGTTAAGAGGGAATTGAACTCAATGGTTGATAGGTTAGTTGTTTTTGTAGCCTCTCCTAATTGAAAACTTCTGCCTCAAAGACCTAATTGTTATTTTCAATCTCTATATCATCCACATATCCCTGACAATATAGAATCATGGTAGGTTTTCCCTAGTGATGCGAGCATTTATGCTTTCATTCAAAAGAACCTTTTAAGCCTAAGGAAATTATATCCATGGAAGATAACAAGATTTCTAAGGGCTTGAATCCTCTAGAGAGTTCATTTTCATTGAGCGATGGAGGAAATAAAGAGAAACATAAATAAGAGGAGTCAAAAAGGAAGGTGGGTGAAATCATCTCCTTGAATATTGGAACACACGAATCTCCAAAGAATGTTAAAATAGGTGCCCAATGTTCTGATGAAGAAAAAATGAAGTTTGCCAAACTGCTTGGTGAATTTCAAGATGTTTTTGCTTGGTCCTATGAGGATCTTTGTGGATTTGATCCTGCTCTTATACAACATGCCATTCCTATCAAGGATGGCATAAAACCAGTTAGGAAAAAACAAAGACCTATCAACCCTGCACTAGAAGAAACTATTCTAAAGGAGTTGGAAAAATTCTTGAAGGCTGGGATCATCTTTCTGGTCAAGTATTTTGAATGGGTTTCCAATTTGGTTCCCGTTCGGAAAACAACTGGTCAGATTATATTATGAATATATTTTTGTGCATTGAATTGAGCTAGCATAAAATATCACTTTCCTCTCCCTAATATGGAAATGATTTTGTAGCAAGTGTCAGGGTCACAAATGATGTCTTTACTTGACGATTTCTCTGGTTACAATCAGGTCAAGGTAAAAAGGGTAGATAAGTATAAAACCACCTTGATTACTCATTGGGGCACCTTTGCTTATGAACATTTGACTTTTGGATTATCCAATACATGTGCCACTTTGCAAAAGGTTACGCAGATGATTTTTGACGATTTGATCGACAAAATTATTCATATCTATCTTGATGACTTAGTTGTATACTCAAAAAAAGGATCAAATGGTTCATAATTTAAAACATTATGGCTGGGTCCTTTCAAGATTTCTTTTGTACTGGGTACAAACTCTTACATTCTAAAGGATTTACAAGAGTGATTGTTTTCCTACAACACTAACGTTTCTCACTTAAAACACTACGTGGAACCAACTTGAAGAGTTTAACGTTGTTTGGATTTTTCTGTATATTAGTAGTTCATTTCTGTTTTTCATTTTAGTAGTTTTGATTAATGCTTTTTCAATTATGCTTTTGCAGTTTTCAACTCTACTTCATTTTAGTAGTTTTCCTTATGTTGTTTGGTTTTCTGTCATTTCAGTTCTGCTATTTTCATTTTTGTAGTTTCATTTATGTTATGACATTTCTTGCGTTTATTCTTTTTTATTTCAAACTTTTGGTCAAGAATAAAATGTTGGATCAGTTCTGCCATAGTGACACTCTTGCAGAGTATTGTTAGTCAATAACAATCAAGCTTACACGGTTGTTATGATGTTCCCCTTGAAAGCGTATTTGAATTTGTTGTATGCTTCACTATTGTCTTGAGATAATTGGTTACTTCCCGCTTCTGCTTTCCATTTCTTCACCCATTTTGAGATTCAAAAGAGAAAATCCATAAAACAATTATCCTTGAATTCAAGAGAATTTTTTTTTTGAATGATTATGCATATAGGGATAAACCCCCTCATACTTAACACTTTCCATGAGTTATTCCCAAATTCCCTGTCATTTTACCATTAAATCCGCTCGCTTCCCCCTGTTGTGTAATCATTCTGGTTATATCTTCTTGATTTGTTGTTCTTGGTTTGAAAAACCATACATCCTGAGTTCTTAATTTGTTGGAAACAGATTTCCCTGTGGAGTCGCCAGTTTGTTGATGATTAAAATCACAATGAGGAATTTCGCCCGCAAAGTATTGTTAAAGCCCATTATTTAAACTATGTTAATAGTATATAATACTAGTAGGTGGGACCCCCTTGTAGACTGGAGGCTCAGAGATAGTCATATCACACATTCTATGTCATTGTTTTGATGCTTCTTAAAAGGTATTATATGGTTGACGATACAATATTGGTTCCATTTTGACGTAGTGACAGGTGGATGATGCATTTATGGGATGTTATGTTATTCAAAGCTTTATTTTTATTATATGATTGGCATATATTTACAGTTTCTATGTTAAATCATGTCACGAAGATTTATTACCTGGCCACACATGCACAAGAAATATGTTAGTAACAACATAAACAAAATCAAAGGGAAGAAACTTATGAAAAAAAATCCTAAAGGAAAGGGCCTATGTTTATGCTATGTTAGAAGTTATGTGCAATTAAAAATGTAAATATCTTAGTGTTAGTACCAACTATTAAATGGTTATGCAATTTGCATTTGAGTTATTATGGGAACATATAATATGGAAATGTATATGGTATGATAAAATGACTTGGCAATGCTCAATGTAAACATTTTGGGTGGTGCATTTGACAAAGAATAATGGTCGCATATTTCAATGATTGGAAATTAATGACATGGTTAAACGTTATGGTGAGTGTTGTCTGTCATGTACTTCGGAATTGAATGGAAGAAGAAATGGAAGCAATGTGCAGTAAATGCACGTCACTCCATACTCCCCCCATTAGGCCATCACCCTAGAATGGTTATTGTTGCATTTCGATTTGTTGGTAGTTAAGCTCTGAAATTAAAGCTTTGAAAGAAAACGCTCGGCCAACCCGACCTTTTAAGATATCAGTTGCAAGTATGGTTCTTTTTCACCCATCCATGAATTACGCTCTGTGTATGAACGAAACATGCCTCAGTAATGCTTGGGTTTGTGTTTTCCTAAGAATGGAAACTATGTAAATGCATGGTTTTTCTCTCTGGAATGACTGTGTGGTTGTTCGATTTGCAAGTAAAAAATTGGTTTGGTTGAGTTGGGCATTCGCTGGTTGTTCTGTTGGTGAATATCGTGATGGGTCTCTGTGGATTTCGATTGATTATGGGTATTATCGCTCTATGTTTGGTGGAGGGTTTCTCTCTATGCATTGTTGTTGGTTTCTTCCTCACAGTTATGAGAATAACCATGTCTAGTTGTATTTAGACTGCCATTTGGTTGTTGTGTATGTTTCCCGGACTGCCATTTGGTTGTTTTGTTTTCTAGAGTCATGTCACGGGCATATTCACATGGTCTTGCCATCAAGTATCTCAAAATTCGGTCTTAGGGTGGCCATTATGACAAAATATATGTTTTTTGGTTGATTGGGTGATATAAGTTATGCATTCCCACTGGCATTGTTATCAAATGATTCAGCTCTTAAGGAATTGAAAAAGGTTATACCTCTGTGTTTTTGGGTAACTGTCACTATCCAGTGGACGTCCACCACCCCTCTGAAAATGTGAACGCACTATGTGTATCGTTTCTACCCTACCCGTCATTGTTTCCTCTATGTCTAATTGTCGTGCCATTTCCTAAACCGAGAGTTATAAGGAACCCCATGGTTTCTATGATTCTTTTATAGAGGGGTCTTTTCCTGTGGTTGATATGTTTTGAGGACCTCCAGTTCTCTGTGCAATTTATGACTCAACCCAATCTTGATTTATTCTTTGTATTCGTTGTGACAGAGCTCGATTTTAATAATTTCCAATTGTTCTTGCTCCTATGGGGCATCTTTCTGGTTGTCAAAGATTTGTTGTCAAGTGGAGTGGTTATAACAGTACTTGCATCGAGTACCTATCTCATCTTTATTTGATTAAATGGGTTGAATAGTAGTGACCGGGAATGGGTAATAATTTGCAGTCAAAGGGATGCCTCTTTTTCGTTATATTTTTAATCACTGTGTTCTACAACAGGGTGTTGATTGCAAATTGGAGAATCTTGTGTGTTTCACTAAGCCTGATCGAGATCATAGAAAGCTATGAGATTGATAATCGTGTTTACTTCGTTATGTTTACTGTGTATCTATTGTGGAAACATTGTGCATGTTGTAAATAATTACATCAACAATGATGAAGCTTGGGTTTTATATTATGGTTTCATTACAAATTTTTATTGGTTGATATGATGAAGAGGGTATGAAATCGGGCAAGTTTTAGAAGTCTGTTCAATTTGGAAAAGGACCTAGGTGTATGTTTTAAATTGGCCGATTGTGAATTTATGGATAGTGTATGATATTTTTATAGCAATGTATTATGGATAGAGGTGGAGCAATATTGCTATGTGTTTTCTTTCGATTCTTAAAAGGAAAGGAAAGAAATTAGAGACCAAACATTCTCTTAACAAGACTATTGAAAGTCGTTTCAATTATGAGTATGATTGCAGACTATGTAAATTGATTAAAAAAAAAAAAAAAAATTGAATGTGGAACAATGAATAGTTTTTTATACACAGTGATTATTGAATTGGCGTTGGTATGTTTTGTATTGAGTACAGAGTTATGTTTATTGATTACTTGATTCATTTTATGAGCAATATTCGTTGTTTCCCTTCCATTCTCTCTCTTTTCCGCACATTACAAGACCCCTCACCTTCCCAGATTCACTATTCACTCCCTGTTCTTAAAATTAAATTATAGTTAAATCAAGACTTTGTATTATAGCAGTTGAAGGATGGCACAAGAATGAGTTACAATGATATGTTTTGATTTACAATACAATTGATTGTTTTATTATTTTTTGAGCAGTAATCATGATATATTCCCCTTCATTTTACCACTTTTCTCTCAATACAATCCCTCATATATCCTAGAACCCTTATTCACCCCCTGCTCATTGACAAGTATTAAATGATTTTATAGATTGGATTGCATGAGTCTGATGTGTTGTTGAGCCAAACTTTGTTTCATATCTAAAGATATGTCATGTATGGTTTTTTGAAGAAACTAGTTGCTAATAAGTAATGCATACAGGAATGAGCTTTTTCAACAGAGGTAGCCATGGCTGAAGTAATAGAGGAAGAGGAAATTAGAACAGGGGCCCTAGAAGGCCAAGGTTTTCTATAGACTTTGATGCATATTCACAAGAGTTGAGCCAGCTATTTCAAGATGGATTTTTTAACTGGATTGGAAAAGGAGTGGTCCAACCTAGGCCAGAAAGGCCTCCTTTCCAAGCCCCACATGTCCCTGGTATCCCAGTTCCCCCTCATGTATCATTACAACCTAAAGTCCATGAAAAGGACAAATGGAAAGAGATTGTCCACCCAAAATTCTCCCAACATCGTGGCTGGCCCAACTTGTCTCTACCTGATCCTCCTCCACCGGTTAACCAAAATGTCCAAGCTTCCCTCACACACTCACTAGTACAGTCTTTCCACACAAGAAAGAGTTTAAAAACCAAAGCCCAACATGCACCTGATAAAGGAAAAGTCTTTGTTGCCCCCTCCTCTCCATCAAATGACTCTGCCAAATCCGTTTCATCTCGCATACATTTGAGAGATGATTTCTCTCATGTTATCAGTGAAATTAGGCCTAAAGGCTCCACATAGCCTAAGGAAAATTCAGAGAAATCAAAGGGAGACAACAACAACAAGGGGAAAATTGCCTCCCAGAGTGGAAAATATGGGTTTTAAGTGTTTTTATTTATTGATTGATGAGAACAGTTGACTTATGAAATTTTTGGACAACACATTATTTTTTTGGATATGTGGATATTATATTTTTGGATATAGTTTCAAATTTCATTGATATAAATTGTCAAATTTTGAGAGTGATGATGGGAGCCACAAGGAGGGATATATTTAATTGATTAACTAGTTGTGTTATGCTTGTTAAGAAAACTAAAGGGAGTCACAAGGGGTCCCACCTACTAGTTATTATTTATTAAAGACCCTTATGAGTATGTTATTAATTTTTCCCCCTTAACTAAAAAGCTGGTTGAGTTTTAGTTAACTTAAGTAAAGAGGTAGTTTAACTACTTCAACCAATTCCAATTGCTTAAAGGAAAAAAGAGAAGGAGTAACAAGAGGAGAATAGAAGGATAAAACATACTAAGGTATGCTCTTGAGTTTTATTGAGATAATTCAGTTTTCATTCATTATTTAATTCATTGAAAGCCTAATTCTCTTTTATGATAGCAGGGTCCTATTGTAGACAACAAGATTCAAGGTTGAATTACATCATTCAGACACTTGTTTTTCATAGGTGTTGATCTATCTTTAATAGTCTATGTAGACTTTTCTGTTTGTGAATTAAAGTCCATGACTGATAAAGGCTATTGTGTAGAGTTGAGTGGGAAACAATATGTGGCAAGTTGATCCAACTTTTAAAGTTCAATTTTTTTTCTTCTATCAGAAGTCCTTTTCTATGGTTTTCATCGAGTACATCTAAGTTTGAATTTGGTCCAAACTTCCTCAAGGAATTTTGTAAAGAAAACAATTCTTTTGATAAATTGGAATGAAATAAGCGATTGCTTTATGTCTCATATGTGTCGATTATTGACTTGGTATTTTTTACTTATGTCTCTACACTTATTTGTACATATGTTATATTTAGAAAATTACATAAATATTGAATTTTTCAGCAAACTTTAATTTACCAGAAAATTAACCTAAGCCCTTGTAACCAATACTTGTGGATTAGGAAACAATTTTTTATGGCTATAAACATAGGGTGATATTCTCGTCTATATTTCTTTAGCCAAGTAAGATCTGAAAATGCTTGAGTAAGATTATTTCATATCTTTTCCTCAACACCATTCTCCAAACATAGAAACATAACCTATAGGGGCATTCATTCATACATCACACTTTTCATCTCTTTCCCCCCTAGGGTCACTGAGATTCCCCCTTTGAGGTAACCACTTCACCTATAAAGTGAAGAGAACACCTATATAAGGTGACATTGGGTAGGTTTTCTCTTTGTTGTCACCATTTGGTGGTTAGGTCATGCTTTTCTCAACCTACAACTTGTGCAATAACAAGGACCACACCAAGGTACGACTCTAACATGCACCATATGGAATAGTGCATGACAAGGAATCTTTTAATAATAGTCAATGATGAAGAATACTGAAAAAGATGAGTAATCCACCCATGGGGTCAAATGGAAACCAAGTTATCTTATGAATGCCTATGTGTGAAGATTGTTGTTGATGTCGAACAGAAGGGAAATCACTCAGTTAGTGACCAATGATGCGTTCTCATTTTCTGAGTACAAGGTTACCTATCAATAATGGAAATAGGCCCAGTGTGAAACTCTAGGTCATACTCTCAAAGCAATGTGTCAAAGTCGATAAGAGCAGACCTGGCAGCCTGAATTCAATGGGGACCTTCTATATTGTCATGAGTAAGAGACATAGATACTTGTGATTATGATGAGATGGACTTGAATGACTTAGGAAGGCTAACATTTGAGGTCAGATTCTTGACTACAAAATGGTCGACTCATGCTGAAACTTCCCTTGAACAAAAGCATGACACATTATGTGACTTAGACAACATGACTATAAACTGGGATACATTTGTGATACAAGAAGCATCAACAAATGCTCCATGTGGTTGAAAGAATAGCCAATCGGGGGAGATAAAAGATTAATAACAAGAAAAATGTATCCTAAAGCCACACTAGACCCAAAATGATGAGACACTGACTCAATATTGTGCTTTGTTCAAGGGCGACAAGACTGTCGCCAACAAAGAGATGGATTTTTTCCTCCCTTCTTTTTTTTTGTTTGATTTTTTTTGGTCTTTTCCATACTATTAAATCCTGAAAAGGAATAAAATAATGTTATAGTACAGTGGAGGAAACGAGTGTCACAAGAAAGAAAATTAGTTCTAGAGCACAAGGAACATACCTATGCTCAATGCAAGGAAAACATATGCAGGATAAGGAAACCCGGGGGATGCTTCCTCCAGGGATAAGGTGTCGAGTCGCAAAGGAATAAATTGTAAGGCTGAGATCTGATAGGAATTCATAAGAAATTGGTTCAACAATAACATGTTGAAGCTAAAATTAGGCCTATAAGTGCGAGTGGTCGATATGTAATGCAATTACAACTCAACTTCAAGAAGTAGACTTCCAATAGTGTTATTTTTCGTAGATTTAGTCCCCTAGGCCCGAAAAAGCATAACACAATACCAATGAGAACTCTTCTAGCCAATGTTGACTAGAGTATTCCTTTTTTGTAATTAGTCTATTTGGTCTAGAAAAGGGTTAAACTTATACCGAAATAGACATCCTTTCAAATCCAGTTAACAAGTGTGAAAGAAACAAGTTCACTCGACGATCTTTTCATTTTTAAGGAGTTTGAAAAGAGCTTAACTACAACTCCATGATTTCATTACGAACACCATATAATGGAGGGAGTACCATAGTTAGTGTCAAGAACAATATTGATTAATAAAAATGAAGTTCAAACACAAATTCATGGTGGGAGTAAAAGGACTCCCGATCCTAACAAAGATCTTGCAACATAGGCACCATAATACAAAGGGATTCTAAACTAGAGTGCCTATGGAAGGTAGGCTCTGCCATCAACAAAATGACATTTTTGAGCAGATAAGAAGGTGTTGTCGCTTGCTAATGGGATCACCCCTAGGTTTAGGTGACAATGGTGACTGATAATGCAAAAAGTTAAGGTGAATGCAACCTATGCTAAATGACAGTTACAAGAACATCAATTTCCCATAATCTTGAGAAACACTCTTCATTCGTTTAAAAGAGGCCATAAGTGTCCAACCTATATCCTTAAAACTACAATGATAAGAAAATGCTACAAGGAACTTGTCATTAGTTGAAATGTTTGGAAATAGTTAACTATAGGAAGTGGGTTACAAATATTTTGTATACAATAAGTTTAATTTACCAATTTACTCATTCATTTTACCATTTTCACCCAAAATTACCCAAGTTAACAAAACCCTTTCACTTTCATTTGGATATTCCTGGAGCTTTGAGCGATGAAAACACTGACCATTTGGACTAAGTAGGTATCCTATCCTTGGCATTACTTTCCATTCTTTCATTTTTTCATTGGTTTGCAAAAATGGGGGTTAAGGAATTCTGTGGGGAAATTCCCCCCAAACTAGGTCTAAGGAATAGGTAGAGCAATAAATCCCTTAAAATATTGACTTATCTTTAATCTACCCCAACATAATCTAGACTAAGTGATAAGAGAAAGAGAGAAGAGAAGGTTAATGAGTGCACCTTGAATCCTTACGATTGATGTAGACCTCTTCCACTTGTTGCCTCCTATATCACATATCTCCTCTCAAAGTTGACCTAATGTTAACGCTTGAATTCGTTAGGACCGAAATGGAAACCTCACGAGGATGTAAATCCCCCTGCGCTTTTATAGAGGTGGTAATATTCTTTAGATTTTCTTGAGATTTTTAAATATTCAGAATGTGGGACTTGACACAAGTCCGTCGTAGTAATTCAAAGAAACATAAATATAGCGAGTAAATAAAAGGAAAATGTTTTTGTTGTCTTTTTTAAAGAAAGTTCTTGAGAGAGGACCAGGAATCACACACATCACACATTTAAAATAAACAAAATTTCCTCACATCCATCATAGTTTAAGATAAATATTTATGATCACATAAAAACAAAAAGAAGATGATTCACATGCACAAGAGAAATTTAATGTGACATTCTACATACCACTGGAAATGGCATGACACACACTATCCATCTAGGATAGTTCCATAGGAAAATTCACTGATCTTCATCTCATTATTCCACATATAAGAATGGGTTCTCCAACCATACTTCTAGGATAACTCAACCATAAAGAGTCTTCCCGTGAGGGATTTCACCATAAGGGGACCACTTTGGAGTTCATCCATGTGTACACCTATCAACCATGATAAGACAATAATGATTCATCTTTACATCCAACCAACAATGCATCATATACCAATGAAACCAAATTGATCCATCTTCATCTATGCTTCACGTATCAATGACAACTCATTGATCCATCTTCATCAATATACTATGATAATCCATGTATACATCAAACCTTTGACCTTTGACAACATTCAATCATCCTTTGGCATCAACCAATTCCTTGACATCAATCAATCAATCAATCATCCTTTGGCATCAATCAATCACTTGAAATCAATCCTTTTACATCAATTAATTAAATCTTTTGCATCAATGACAACATGATCCAAAAATCTCCCCCTTTGGCATTGATGGCAATACCAACATTGTTGTCAATACCAATAATTTATATCAACATGTAGACAAGTCATTCTCTACATCAATAGTCATCAATCACATCAATGTGATTATCTCTCCACATCAATAATCATCAATCACATCAATGTGACTATCTCTCCCCCTTTGACATCAATGGAAAAGGGGCATACTCCTCTTGGGGTTGCTCCCCCTGCCTAAATGCCTTTGATCTTCCTTTGAATAATCTCTCCCCTTTTTGAACAAGGGATATCACTCTGATGTAATGCTAAAGGTACATCGCTCATACTCCCTCGGTGACCATTTCTCCCCTTGGAATTATGCCTCTGTGCTCTTTCTTCAAGTATAGGGCTCTTTCCTCCTAGAATCATGGGAAGAAGAATGACGCCCCCTATGGGTATGTCTACCCCTATCTTCTTGGTAATGTGAGAAATCATGCTTTTGCTGCAAATGCTCCTTCTCAACTGGATCATAGAATAATTGATCTTTCTATGACGATCCTTGGACATGTCCATGCATCAAACTCATGCCATACCAAACATCATGAATCAAAAGATATGTCAATGAATGAAAAAATACATCATGTACTAAAACATGTGCCAATAGTATACCAATCATATTCCTCCATCAACATGCCAACCATGTGCATCTACCAATATGAAAACCATGTGCATCTACCAATATGCCAACCATGTGCATCCACCAATGGTGTAATTTTATCCAAGTGTGCATCTACCAATGGTGTAATTTTATCCAAGTACTATCATCCAAACATATACCATCTATGATTGTACCAAACATGTACATCAACATGTATCAAACTCATCAATGATGTACAACATGATCACCTCATTAACTCACCAACTACATGTTTCAAGATGTAGTCCAACCATATGCCAAATGCATACACCAAGATATCCATCAAATATGCTTCTAATAATACATCATAAGATATATCAATGAAACCAGCCATGTACTCCAACAGATCAGCCTCAATCCTCCATTCACTACAACAAATACTAAGCATCCAATAATACATGTACTAGTAGTGTGCTTCAATAGATCAATGACATCTCTAGCTAGCATCATCAAGATATATCACATAACCAAGGTGTCATAACTTCACTGTCTCAACCAACTATGTTATTCAAGAAAATAATGCCTCAATCCATACTCAAGGGTTAGTGCCATGCCTCCAAGATATCCTTTCATTTTATATCATCACATTACATAATCCAATATGTAATCATGAAAACTTGCAACAAACAATGTCAAACCTTGCAACAAACTATGCCATACCCTACAACACAGAGTTATACCATCACATCAATATGCAACCCATGTGCATAGCCCTTTTCCCTAGGCTTTACCACATATATGTGGTCTATTTCATAGACAACCCGTGTATATATGCAACCTATTCAAGGTCAACCTGCATATGTACACGACCGATACCATTATCACCCGCGTATGCTTTTGAAGATGACACACTTGAGCTTCCCTTAAGGATTCCATTCTTCTCTGGTTGTTGAGTCTTCTTCACCCACTTCTTAAGGTGTCCCTGCTTCTCAGAACTTGAGCTCTGAGTTTCCATTTTTTCAAATATGTCTCCCTTCCTTACTTCATCCCTTCTTCTAGTCATGCTATATGAAGTCCTCATCATGGAATTTCTTCTTGTGTTCCATCAATCCTAGTATTTGTGGCCAAATCCACTATAGCTGTAGCATCTCATGCTATGACAATAAACAACAATGTGTCCTACTTGATCACATCTCCAACATCTTATGGTGTTATGAAATCTTCCATTATCTCTCCTTGCATAAGATCTACATTCCAAAGCTTTGTGACCATATTCATTACATGAATAACATTGACCATGAAATATACTTTCATACCTTTGCTTTGGTGTCCATCTTATTTGAGGTGTAAAGGTGGCTTCTTGATGTCTTCCTTTCTTTGTTATTTTGAAACTCTACTTCCCTTGTGTAGGTGGTTGACTTGAAACATTATCTTCATCCTTTGAGAGTGAGGGACTTACCTCATGCTTCTTTGAGGTGCTTGCTTCAACATGTGTAGCGTCTCCTTTGTATCCAAGACCTGATTTATCATCTGGTGATCTTTGACTTTCCAAGATCTCATTCAAGATTTGTGAGCTATTCAAGAATTTGTTTGACTTCTCTACTTTCTTTCTAATATCAACAACTTCAGCTTCTAACTTATGACATGACTCTTACTTTTCAATTAACTGATACTTCAATAGTTCCTCTACCCTTTTGTCTTCTTCAATTTGGGTCTTGAGATGGATAATAATTTCGAGACTTTTTCTAATCTCATCATCTACCTTCTTGTATTCTTTTTCATTCCTTAGTCTTGTGATCTCTTCTTCCTTTTCTTTTAATTGAGTCTTTTTATTTTCTACTTGTTCTTTGAGCATTTCCTTTAACTTCAAGATGTGTTTTTGACTCTTCTTAAGAAACTTTTTAGTGTTATCCGAAAGATAGTTATAGTCTATATAATAGTGTTCATTACTATATTTGTATAGGCTTCTTTCAAATTTCTCTTTAAGCTCTGATATTTTTTCTTCTACTTCTTCCATGGGATAACAATCAATTGATTCTATCCAAACTACTTCTAGATTTTCTTCTTCGCTTGTAGAGAAAAATTCAACATCATCACATTTTGAATTATTGGAATCAAGGGTTTGTGGAGATTCTTTAACTTCATTTGAAATGTATTCAAGATCTTCCTCTTTTCCAACATCATCACATGATTATTTTCCTTCATTTGAATTGTCTTCAAGATCTTCCTTTTTGCCAACATCCTCACATTTATAAATAATGCAATCAAGATTTTTTGGAGATTCTTTACCTTTTATGATCTTGATGGAGTGGTATTCAATACTTTCCTTCTTGCTTTGATATGTCTCCTCTAACTTTAGCCATAGATCCTTGGAAGAAGTGCATTGTCCCATGCTCTCTTTGATAGGGCTTGAGAATCCACTAAGGATGGTATTGAGAGCCAATGCATCATTCTTATTTCCTTTCCTTTGAGCTACAAACTTTGACTTGTTCTTCAATGAAATTGATCCACCAGTGGCTGCCTTCCAAATACCCACTCCCATTTCCTTCAAATGCACTCTCATTTATATTCTCCAAGTAGAATAGTTTTCCTCATAAAGGATTGGAACTTCATCATCCATTTGTGTGTCTATAGATCTCCTTAAAGCTTGTTAAGACTTATAGTGAAGGCTTTCTCTGATACCAATTGTTGGACAAACCGACTACACTGAGAGGGGGGGGTGAACATTGTACATCTCTTTTTACCAAAACTTCCCCTTCACAGAACTCATTAGTTATAAATCACCATTTACTCATTACGTATTGTTGTCATTTTACTTTATCATTTAAATAATAATTTCTTCTTTGCAAGATCTTTGACTTCTTTGATCTTTTGGGGGTTCAATCCTACATATGAGGGTCCTCCAATTTCGTAGGGCCATAAATCTCAAACCATGAGGAGTTATGTGACATTCCACATACCACTGGAAATGGAATGACAAGCAATATCCATCTAGGATAGTTCCACTGACAAATTCAATTATCTTCATCTCATTATTCCACATATAAGCATGGGTTCTCCAACCACACTTCTAGGATAACTCAATCGTAAAGCGTCTTCCCGTGAGGGATTTCACCATAAGGGGACCACTTTGTAGTTCATCCATTTGTACACCTATCAACCATGATAAGACAATAATGATTCATCTTTACATCCATCCAACAATGCATCATATACCAATGAAACCACATCGATCCATCTTCATCTATGAATCACATATCAATGACAACTCATTGATCCATCTTCATCAATATACTATGATAAGACATGTATACATCAAACCTTTGACATTTGACATCATTCAATCATCCTTTGGCATCAACCAATTCCTTGACATCAATCAATCAATCAATCATCCTTTGGCATCAATCAATCACTTGACATCAATTAATTAAACCTTTGGCATCAATGAAAACATGATCCAACAAGAGTACCACGACATCAAGGTAGAAACCTTATTCATTTTTTAGGTTGGCCTATAGATATTTAAGGAAGGCATGCACCCTCAAGCCAAAAGAAACAATTATATTTGAAATTTCCCAAGATTCTGTAATTAGTGCCATTATTTTCTTGATATTATTATCCACGTAGCTCCTGGATGATGTGAGTAAGATTAAGGATCCTTTTATTTTGGCTACGGGCGTGATGGGTCCAACAATTTCCAAAGGGATGGAAATAAATGGAAGAGGCATCAAAGTCTTTTCTAGTTCCTTAATCCTTCCCTTTATTTGTATTTTATACTTTGAGACTGCCAATGGAATCGTCCAATGCATCACCGATGAATCTATGGATTTTGGAAACCTGGGAAGGTTGCATATTCTTTAGGTTAACCTCTGAACGAGATTTCCCCTTTTTATTCTTCACATCACTCTTCTCAATAATAATTTTTTTAGATTCATTTTCAAAGACAACACTCTGAAATAAAAATTATTCTTCTTCATCAAATACCTCATTCTCAACAATTTCCAATGACCGATTCTGGTGGGCCACACCTCCTAGCTGGTCAATGTTAGGAAACACCTTCTCAATGGCAGCTTCAAGCTCCATATCTTCGAGGGAGAAGCTATTGATGTCACTTTCAACGTGATTCTCTTCTTCCTCTTGTACAATGTTCATCCTCTTCTTCCTAAGAGGAAGTTTATGGGAGCTTTCAATTTTTCCCGGATGGGGGTTCTTGTCTCCTCCTCTGCCTGAACTACTGGTGATTACTTTTTTGGATGGGTGGGTTGTTGGAGCACTGCTCCGAGGTGTTGAAGTATTGGGAGTAATAGTGAGCGACTGGGAACTCTTCTCACTAGAACATTTTCCTCTCTGCTTGTACAATTCATTGGTATTGAGTACTGTCTCTAAGTTGCCAAGAGTGTGGGTAGGATTTCCCAAGTTATTATCTTCTTCTTCTCCTATAACAACGTGGATAAATGAATTGATAAAACCCAATGTTAACATATGTTCCAAAAATATTCCATTAGGTTCAAACCCTCTAATATTTCCAGCATACTTGAGATTGAAGTTGTGGAAGTGGTTTGTGAATTCAACAATTTTTTTCATATTTCTAAATACAAAATCCCCAGTTTTCCAAGGCAAAGGTATGAATTGTTTTTTTCATTTTTCATGAAAAAAGTGAAGCCAAAAGTTATATTTCCTTTCAACTTATAAAACAAGCATTATGTTGGATATATGGCATGGAAGAAAGGAAGGATTTTCCTTAGAACCAAAAATCTTGATGACGTTGTAGTTTTCCACTTGCTCCAAAGTCCCCTTTCTATCCAGGAATTTACTAGCCTGAGCGGATATCCTTGGGGTGTCTTTTCCGAATAGCAATTCTTTAAGGACCAAAAAAAAGTCATTGAAAACTTCATAAAAATCCAGGGAATCTTTGTGCCTCCATAAAGCTTGGTACCAAAAGGTCACAGGGTCAAATTCACAATTCACCTTTTTTCATATAGACAATTTAGGAAATCAACATCAATGCGCTATTGCAAAAACCAAATAAGAATACATAAAGAATTTCTTATCCTTTTTATACTGATACAATTGGGAAGAGATTTCAATGGAAATCAACTTCCCCCAATTGAAAATGGCCTTCTCCCTGAAAGTAAAATATAAGATGTAAAGAATCATACGGGAAATGCTAACAGTATTTTCTTGGCCTGTAACTCTGGTAAATAACTAGGTAATTTCCTGAAACGGATTTTTGAACAATTTGACCTACAATCTAGTAATATCTTCAGGGATGGCCACGGGATTCTCCAAGAATTCAGGTAAGAGATCCAGGCCATTTTCATGTTTTTTCAAGAAGTCTCTACAATTTTCACCTTTGAAGATGAGTGTTGGCTCTTGGAGTCTCGGCATTTTACGGAACACTTGAGGCAGAAGAGAGACGTGAGAATGGTCTTGGAGTTGAATCATCTTCGTTTTTGGTATATACTTCTCGGTGCACCAGGAAACCAACTCCTTTCATTCAAAAACTTTAGGAACACAACTTTCACGAGCAATTTTGAACGTCCAAAATACTTCCTTTTGAGAAGAAGGGGATGAATAATAAGAGTACACTCTAGACCACTGAAAGTTTTGGTCCTCTCGTCCAAAAATGTTCAAAGTATTTCCACAGAACTGTTGTCGAGCTGTGGTTTCCATAAGTTGACAAGAGCATTCTTTTGATCTAGATAATATTTGAAATGAGCGCTTGAGAGATATAATATAATCTTTTGCAAAGCATGCTTTAATGTGGTTTAATAAGAAATATCCTCAAGCCCTTCGCATATTAATGACAATCTTTAGGAGACTTGCATGATGATTTATTAACATTAAACCATACTAAATGCATATTGGGAAAGTGAAAAGGTGGCGAGGATGGACAAGAGAAAAATAGTATTTGGGATTTTTGTGAACCCACCAACCCGGGAACTCACGAACCCGCGACTGCAGAAGGTTGAAAATTGGCTAAGTGATGTGATGTGGTCAGATGGACTCAACATAGGAGGAATGAGATACTTGGGGGCTCAAGGAGTCTAATGGTAAAAATGTAGATCACATATCTTTTGGATGAAAAATGTATATCACAGAACATGGCATATGAAAGCTTGATACCGCTAACCTGGGAACCTGCGAAAACAACTAAGTATAGGATAATGTAGTGACCGGTCAGAATCAATATGTGGGAGTGTGGATTGGAGATGAGGATCCATGAATCTTCCAACTTGGGAACCCATGAACCCATTGTTTTGAAAAAATGACTAAGTATAAAAAACTAGAAAGGGAGAAAAGAAGGGAAAAAGGAAAAAGGGAAATTGGGTAAGTATAGAAAAAGGAAAAGAAAGGGAGAAAAGAAGTTGGGAAAATATAAAAGGGGAGGGAAATTTTGGAAGCGTGAATTGACCTCAACACCTACAAGGGGTTAAGAATACAATGCAACAATATATAAAATCTCTAGTAATCACTTAAAATCCTAAATATAGATATAAATTCTCAAATTAACAAAAACATGTACACATAGGGTTTTGGGACAAAGATAATCTCTTTTATTCAAATTCAATATGAAAGGTTACAACCTTTTCTTGTGAACACCACTCTACAAACCAAGTCTGGGCTCCTCTGTCATGGATCCAAGTGCATCAATCCCACACAGAATTCTCAAAACCAACATGCCATCAAGGGAAGAAGGAAGGGTTGCATAGGGAGAATGGTTGGAGGGGAAAGTTGAGGCTTAAACTCATAGCAAGATGTAAATCTTGGACAATGAGAGGGAAAGGATTTTGGTAGAGTTTTTGTATTCCCATTTTCATATTTCTAAATGACTCCCCAATTCCTCTTTTTATATGAGAAAAAGATGGTTATTCGGTTTGGGGATAGGATACAAGGGGTAAAATGGTTAGGAAACCCTCCATAGCCCATAAACTCCACCAAAATATGTGCAATTTTATATTTTTTTCAACTTTTGAAGGTAAACGCGAGCTAACTAGCATGAAACAAACGTATGTACATAAGCTAAATAGAATGCAACTCTCATGTGTATGCAAGCTATTAATGCAGTAGGGCATGCACATTATCCAAAAAATGGTTTTTTGAAGGAAACCTCAGCAATATGTTTGGAAAAGTATGTAAATGGATGGGTCAATGTCTTAGATGCAAAGATGTGGCATTTTGGACTACAACATATGCCCCCTAATGTGTGAGTTCAGAAGAGAAATTGATGGTCAAAATACATTACAATATCTTTACACAGTGGGAAGGAATAGAGTTGAGTGAACTCGAGACGAGTGTTCGTGAGCATGTCATCTGCAAAATAATGATAATCTCTCTGAGGTGGGAATACCCATGCTCGTGATAAACTAAGCATGGATACCAATCAAGTACATTGTAGATCCATGTCATATAAAATAATCATGACTACGAGACAAATATGAATGTCTATATAAAGTGTATCCATGAACAATACACAATGGAACTACATCTCAAAATCATCTGAAGATATACAAGTACAATGTGATATGCATCTTCAGGAAGCATCAATGGTTGTGGCTAGAGATGATAACTTCATAGCTCGAGCAACATCTTCAATATCTTCAAAAATCAGGTAGGAGTACAATAGGATTGTAAGACTCACCACTCTAAGGTCTTCAACATGTCGTCAGGGAAAGACTGGAGGACCTCAATCATCATGAACAAAACTTCATTGATTCTGAATCTAAACTTGACTGGACTCTTGGAATGATCGACACATGAAAATCAAGAGATCAACTGTAGAATGGTTGAAGTAGGTTGGATAAAAATTCCCTTGGAAAAAAGCACGAAAAAATGATGAGACTCAGAAAGAATATTATTGACATAAGTCTATGATGCAGGAGGCACCACAAACTCTCCATATGTTTGGAAGAGTAACCAAATGGAGGAGGACACAGCTCCATGAAATGAGAAAAAATTCCTAAGGTCATACTAGATCCCAATGCTTGAAGAATAAATAGAAGGATGTGATTTGTCCAAGGGTGACTATCTTGTTTCCGATAAAAGAGAATGTATATCCCATCCCCTCTTTTTGGAATATTTGATTTTTTTGTCTTTTTGAAATTTTTAACAATCTTGAAAAAGAATAAAAAAATGCTACGCAAAAAAGGAGGAACGAGTGTCGAGGGAAAGAAAATTAGTTCCAAGTGCATGGAACATATTGATGCTCATTTCAAGGAGACATGTGCATGATAAGGACACTCGGGAAAATTCCTCCATGGGTCAAGGTGTCAGATCGAAAGGGAATTTTTTTTTACAAGGCTTGCACCTAAGGAATGCTCTACAGGTTCAGTAATAGCAACATGAAGCCAGCATTAGGCCAAATACACAGGGATGAAACATGCAATGCGATTACAACATGACACAACAATAATCCTTCCATGTGAAGTTTTACGAGCCCAAAGAAGGTAAGATCTGTGGTTTTTGACGTTTAGAGAGTTTGAAAAACACTAAAAGAAGACTCCAGAGTGTTCCATTTTCGTAATTATTCCAGTCGATTCGAAAAAGGGTTAAACTTATATTGAAAGGAAGTCTCTTCAAAACTATTTTAACGAGTGTGAAAGAGACGAGATCACTCGGCTATGTTTTCAATTTTAAGGAGTCTGAAAAGATCTTAACTATGGACTCATATCCATTTTCTAAATTTAGTCCCTTGAGCCCGAAAAAGTATAAAACATAACTTAGGATAACTCTCCCGGTGAGACATGTCTACCGAGGTGTACCTTTTTCTTGGATAATCTATTGGCCAGAAAAAGGGTTAAACTTATGCCAAATAGATATTCCTTCTGGACCAATTAACGAGTGTGAAAGGAACAAGGTCTCTCGACAATATTTTCATATTTAGGGAGTTTGAAAAGAGATTAACTATGGACTCCTAGGGGGTTCCTTTTTTATATATAATCTCCAAGGTCCGAAAAAGAGATAAACCAAAACCAGGGAGAATGGTCCTTTTTCAAAAATTTAGTCCCTCGGGCTTGAAAAAGGGTTAAACTTACACCTGAGAATACTCCTAGGGTATACCTTTATTCGTAAATTAACCATCCAGACCGAAAAAGGGGTAAACTACCGATGGATAGATGTGCCTTCAAATTTTAGTTTGACGAGCATGAATGGAAACAAGATCTCTTGACAATCTTTTCAATTTTAGAGAGTCTGAAAAAGGCTTAAAGAAGACTCCAGGGGGGTTTCTTTTCTTAAGTAATCTGAAGGAGACTGAAATGAATAAATAAATTCTTGTTAGATGTTGCTTTAAAATTTGAATCAAGCTTGAAAGACAACAAACCATGCTCCTAGGGAGTCCCTCGGGTAAAGGCCAGAAATAAATGAAGAAGAACGAGGCTTCAACACACAGTCCTGGTAGGACTAAAGGACTCCCAATCCTATGGAAAAATCACAACATCAACACCAAAATGCAACTAAGGATCTACCTATGGAATCCATGTATAGGAAGTCTCTACCACCTAATTATGACACTTCTAAAGCAACATAGAAGGTTCTGTGTCGCACTTTGGTGGGATCGATCCTATGGAAAAGGGGAAAAAAAGTCAACAAAATTCAAGATACAAGGTGATGAGAACCTAACCTATATGAAAGTGTCAAAAAAAAAATTTACCACGGGATGACGTGAGTGTGACCCATATAAAAAGAAACACCAAACCAAAAGAAAAATTTCATAAGAACGACCCAAAGATCCCCCAAACTGGAACTCAAGCACCCACCAAGCCAAGAATAGGAAAAAAGAGAACCAAATGGGGGAAAAAAGAGCAAAAAAAGTCTATAAATAGGGGTTGACAACTCATTTTAACCATTGCAAATTGGAAAATAACCAAAAAGCGAAAAAAAACCTCTTCTCTAAAACGCAGATTCAAGGCGCTAAGGTGGACGAAAGATCTTCAAAACTGAGCCAAGTAAGTACAAATGACCTCTCCCATCATTTCAATTCATCCTTTATTTTTTATTTAATATTTTATAGGGTGCACGCCCTAGTAAAAAGTTTGGGTTTGCATGTACGTGGGCTCTCCATGCTCATCACATGTATATACGTGGGAAAAGTAAAACTTAGCATGCGTATATACACAATTGTCTTAAAGACAACCTGCGTACATCTCTTTAAGATTTCAAAAAATGAAACAAGGGACTAACCTCAAAAATGTTTATGCAACAAGATGTATGTTTACTAGTGAGAGAGAGAACATGAGGAGTTAGACATCTTGGTTGAGGAGGATCCAGAAGCCATTGCCATGCTCAAGCAATGTGGTATGTGGAATTTTTTTCAGTTTCCATTTATGAGGGCACAACCCAGGTTAATGAATCATTTGATAGAGTATTGGCACCCAGACACAGAGGCCTTCTTGCTAGAGGGCCAATCATTGACTCCGACTACTGAGGACATATACTTTTTGACCAGCCTCTCCAGGAGGGGGGAATCGGTTAACTTGAGGACATTTCCTCCAATACCGCACAACATAGAGGATTATATTGGCATGTATTGTGAGGCTGGCACTGAGAAAGTAGGATCTCAGGTGCCAATTCATAATATCACAAGACTCAACCTGCGGATAGTAATTTACATGATTAATCATATCATGGGATCCACAACACTTCATCAAGCTTCACATGCACAGATGCATTGTGCAACTTGGTGTCTACAGGCCACCATATTTGACTGGAGCACTCTGATGCTCACATGTAAGAAAAAAAAACTAACTGACTGTCAAAGAAGAGAAAAAAAGAACTTCAGGTTTGGGACTGTGTTGTGCACTTTATTTTTCGAGAGAGTGCCAAGCCTTAGCCCGCGAGAGACAGTATGAGGCCATATTTCCTCCTTTCCAGCATTATGCAGGTGGGAAGCTTTGTTGCCTCGAAAGGGTGCAGGGAGAGTGCATGAGGCCTTCGATGACAAATTCTTTGACTGGTAGGACCGTCAAATTCCTGAGATCGAAGACTACCCCTACCCAGGGATCAGTTTCCTGAGGGATCCTGATATTCCTATACCCGTTGGTGAGAAGCATGGTGATATAGGTACACATTTTTTTTTATATTTTAAATTTATGTCATTTTTATTTTTTAAATATTATCCTTTTTATGGTAACGTCAAATTACTAACTTAGTAATCTGTTATATACAGACATGGGACCAGTACAACCAGCCGACTTCACCAGGACTAGCCATCGTCCTCGAGAGGATGTGAGACCAACAATAGTAGGAGGACCAGCATCCACGGGAGGACCACCAGCCGAAGACGCTAAGAGACAATTGTGATGAGTGGAGAGGAACCTGACAACTCTCACTTGTCTAGTGTCGATGGCCAAGATTGAGGACCTACCCCCGACCATGCAGTCGCATATTGTAGGGGTACCCAGGATTTGGGTTCAGTTGTTCCGGCATCTTGTTAATGTCATAGTTCATCATAGTAGTTCCAACATGCCTAGGCCATAGCTAGCACTGGACCATATATGTTCTGAGGGAACTCTTTTTGTACTCTCTTATGTAGTGAGGACTTGAGCCCAACGATGTATACCAAATCTATTTGAGGATTTATGGCCTATTTTTGTACTTATGACATTATCTTTTGGACATATTACTATGTATATACATATTTTCTCCTTATGGATCTAGATAAACCCAAAGGTGAAAAATACCATGTCACAAGGCATCACACAGTAATTCTATTACGACACTGTACTTATAAACATTATTGGTTGCTTCGCCCAGAAAAATACCTCCAAAATACATCAACTGACTAAAGGGTGTGAAGATCACCCAAGCTGCAGAAGAAATCCTTTGAGTGTGTCAGATAGCACCGTCTTCGAACCCAACATAGACATCATATTCCCTTGATATCTGCCACAGTGAAAAGAAACACAATAAACTACACATCCATAGGAAAAAAAGACAAAATTGTATAAATAAATCTATACATTATATACAAGAATTCATGCCCAGGTGACCGACCTAAGCGTAATACTTCTTAAGGTAGAGCCCATTTCTAAGCTCCGAAAGAGCATTACCATCGAAATCAACCAGTTGATAGACACCCTTCTCTAAAAATTTATTGACAATGAATGGTCTGGACCACATGAGTTTAAATTTTCCTACCCCCAAGGGATATTTATCTTGGTCATATGCCATGAAAAGATCACCTTCGGAGAAAACTCTAGGGCAGATGGACCAATCATACTGACACTTGAAATGTTGTTTGTGAGTCTCGTTGGTGAAGGCTGCATCTCAACGTTGCTCATCGGGATGCTCGAGATATAGAAGACGATATTCAAGTGGAGTAGTGTCGAGCAGTAGTTCCACTGCCAACTTAAGAGAGGGAATTTGGCATTCAATGGGAAATACTGCCTCCACCCCGTAAACAAGTTGGAAAGGAGAAAAACTAGTAACAGTATTGACTAAGGTTCGATAAGACCAAAGTGTAGAGTACAACGTCAAATTCCAATTCAACTTGGCCGAATTGATCGTCCATTGGAGGATAGTCTTGAGAGACTTATTAATAGCCTCCACTTGACCATTCTCATGTGGGTAGTAAGGTGACGAATGTTCTTTCTTAAATCCCAATTTTGATGTTAACTCGGACATCATTTTATTCTAGAAGTGACTTCCATGGTCTATGACAATCTCCTTCGGAATACCAAACTTAGATACAATATGGTTAAAAATGAAAAGTGCAGTCGTTTATCCATCATTGCCAAATGTCGGCATGGATTTGAACCACTTAGTAAACTAGTATACCACCATGATGATATAATGATTCCCCCCAGCTGAAGCCGAGTGGCATGTATTAAAATCAATCCCCCACTTGGTGAATGGACCAACAACAATAACTGGAAACATGGGAGTAGGGTGTGATTGCATATTCCGAGAGAATATATGGCATGGGTGACACTTCTTGACTACTTCTACACAATCTTTGATCAACAAGGGCCAAAAGTATCCAACGGGAAGAATTTTCTAGGATTTTTCCAACCGAGACAAGTGACCGCCACATGCTCTAGTGTGAAAATAATTCAACACAAACTATGCCTCTTCGTGAGTGAGACAATGATGGACAATGCAATGAACTTCTCGATGATACAAATTATCATCGATGATAATATAGTTCCATTCTTGATGGTATATTCATCAATGTTCATCGTGAGAAGCAGAGGAAAGAAACTTAAAATTATGAATATACACAAGTATATCTCCATACCAAAGGTCTGAAGATGCAATAAGGAAAATATCCCCATTGATCAGTGACTCTTTGGGAAAATCGTTACCGCTTTCGACCGAAAGTTCCTAAATCATTTCAACAAAGACCAAGAAATTTTTAGATTTCACCGAAACAAAATCCAAGTCAAATTCTTGTAGGATGACTATCCATCGACCGATTTTCTTGTCGATGACCCATTGTTTCAACACATATTGAAAAGGTTTCACAATAAATATGACGATGGTCTTAAGAAGTAAGATGCAATGACATAATTGTTGGACAACATGGACAACTGCCAAAGAAATTTTCTCAACATGGGTGTAGTTGAGTTCTAGCCCTACCAAGCCTCTACTAAGAAAGTAGATAACATGCTCTTCGAGCGCATCATCCTCTTGGACCAAGACCATGCCAATAGTAAACTCCGCGGAAGCCAAATACAACAAGAAATCCTTGCCATAATCTGGAGGACTGAGCAGAGGGGCATATGATAGAGAATGTTTCAATGCTTCGAAAGAGCATTGAGCCACTTCATCCAAAAATAATGGAACTCCATTCTTCAAGAGACGCATAAACCCTTTAGTAATATCTGCATAGTTAGCAACAAAACGTCGAAAAAAGTTAGCTTTCCCATGTAGACTTTGAAGCTAGGGGATTGTGCCCAGGGGAAGCAATTGAACTATTGCCTCAACCTTCAAAGGATCAACCATGATCCCTTTTGTTGACATGATAAAACCTAACAAGCGACCCGATGTTATGAAAAAACTACACTTATTCGGATTAAGGAGAATATGGTAGTAGAGAAACCTCTCAAAGATAAGTCATAAGTGGGTGGGATGATCGGATCTCTTACGAGAACGTGATGCCAGATCATCAAGATACACCTCGACTATGTGTCTGAGGTCATGGAAGGCAGATGACATGGCCCGTTGAAAAGTGGCTCCAACATTCTTAAGGCCAAAAGGAATTTTCATGTACGTGAATGTACCCAAAGGACATATAAACATGTTTTATGTTGATCCTCAGGTTTGATCTAAATCTGGTTGTACCCCGAAAAACCATCCATAAAATAAAATACCTCACAACCCGCACATTCATCGACAATATGGTCAATGAATGGGGTTGGAAAATTATATTTCAGGAAAGCTTTGTTCAGATCATGAAAGTCCATACACACGTGGATCATACCTTTTTTTTGTTGACAGGAACAGTGTTCGATGCCTATTTCGTCAATTGCACTGGATAGATGAAACCAACCTTAATGAGTTTCTCTACCTTATCCTTGATAGTCATTGCCTTGTGGTAATTGACTGGGTGAAGCTTCTGTCAAACTTGCTCAACATCGGGGTAAGTTGTAATCTCATGTTCAAGTATACATGGGTCAATTCCTAGAATCTCCTCATAAGACCAGGAAAAAATGTCGTGAAACTCTTTAAATAATTCAGTATAGATCTAAATCTCTTGGAGGAACAATCTGTTGTGATGAAGATGTTTTCCATGACACCGTGGGTTCTAGAGATATTGATAGGAATCATTTCATCTATACTTTCCATGTTTCCCTTGGCATATATTCTGTGTGTGGCCATAGGACTAATAGGAAAAGTGGCATCTCCATTCAAAATCGTAGTGAACTCTCTTTCCTCTACTCTCCTAAGCTTGGGTAAAAATAATATATGTGGTGAAGATCATCCCAAGGTCTATCTGACCCAGTCATTGCTTCCAAAATTTCCTCATCGGAGGGAAAGACTATGTCCAAAGGGTCATGAGTGAAAAGAGATTATTGATCCAAAATAGGCTCGAGAATGAGAGCTAGCTCCTGTGGGGGAGTCATATCAGGGTTAACCGAGGCCTGCTGGAAAATATGGTATGCAACCTTAGTTGCGGATAAAGGCATAGACATTATAGGATTCCCTACCCCTTCCATCAAAGTTGATGGGGAAGGTAAAATCCATGAGTCATTAAAGTAAATAGTTCTAAAAGAAGCAACTTGAAAAATTGTAGCCTTCGACTAATTGGGGAAATCCAAAATAAACTTAACATCATTGGCAGGTAGTGGATAATCAAAAGTCCCCATTAAATATAGAAACAATACACACCTAATTTCATGGTACCTGGCTACGTATTGTCAATCATCGAGACCATGGATGCCCCAGATGAAGGGTCAGGACGAGAAAAGGATAATTGATCAATGGTTATGATCCGACCTTCATGAGGAAAACATAAGACCCAAAAGTTTTTGGATACAACCGTTGTCATGGCGTAGGTCCAACTCTGTCCTAACAAGAGATTGTAGTCAAGAGGCACATCGACTACTTCTACCTCGATGCACACATTTTTTCCCTCCAACTACATGGGGAAAGAGGGAATTATGCCATGTAGTCTAAAAGAACGACCGTCAAATGCGGTTAGCAAAGTGGGTGATGGAGACAAATCGGGTTGGCCAATGGCCTTCCAATATGCCAATGACATAAAGCAAGTTGAGGCACCCTCATCAACCACTGTACTAAAAAAAATTCATGTCAACGATTTTGTGGCATACACCACTACTATCTGAAAAGAAACATGGTGAGGAAGATGAGGTTTATAATCTGTAGGGTTAAAAAAATCATTCCCAAGTTAGTAGTCTCGGTCGCTCCCAAGGTAGACAAAAATTCTTTTATCTATAAGGGGAAACTCTAGAGAACTTCCAGAGTAGACATTGCACAAGGAGTTTGTGCCAGATCCTCCATGACAGAGTAATTCTGAGTAGCCCTTATGTTTGCGTTGTGAGAGGCCTTCTTGAACACACCCTTAGGGATGTGAGTCATAGTTTCTCCCATAGTCTTCTCAATTTGGAGAGGAGGCAGTGGGTTGGAGGAATCTTTTCCCTTCTCTGCAGATTCTGGAATTCCATAGTTATGAGCCCTGGTCTGCAGATAGCATATGATCTCATCATATAAACATTTGTGGCTCCATTGTTAGCATTAGGAATAGGGGATCCCTAATTTCCCCCAGGGGCATTCATTGATGAAGAAGCTTG
The DNA here is from genome assembly GCA_009831015.1 of Picea engelmannii. Classification (NCBI taxonomy): domain Eukaryota; kingdom Viridiplantae; phylum Streptophyta; class Pinopsida; order Pinales; family Pinaceae; genus Picea; species Picea engelmannii. Next base: position 464,553 of record ML782092.1, on the reverse strand, counting down.
AGTTATACTTTTCCCTTGTGGGAAAGGGTTGGTTAACACAACAAGTTGTTGTTGTGTCAATAGATTTTTGGCCTCCTCAAGACAAGGGCATTGGTGAGTCAAGTGATTGTCTGTGAAAAGATTACACTGAAACTTCACCTTCATCTTTTTGTTTTTACCCTCACCAACATTATTCATTCTATCCCCTTTACCCTTCTTGTTTTTAGATTTCCTCTTTCCCTTGGATTGTTGGTTACCCTTGGAAATCTTCAATTGCACACTATGTACATATGATGTTTGGGTTGCAGGGGCATCTGAACGAGGAGTTTGGATGGCCACAGTCTGTTGAATCGATAACTACTATAACTGGCTAGTCAACTGATCTATGGGATTACTTTTTGTTGAGCCTACTATGCCATCAATGTGAGGCCCAGACTTATATTTGGTCTTGTCAAAATTTGACCGTGGTGTGTCCATAAGGATCTCATACAGCATACCAGATTGAGAGTAAATCAACTCCACTTGTTGGGTTCTCATGATAGCCTCTTCTTTGGAAAAAACCCTTGATGTCCTGACGTCTTTGGACACACAAGGAACCAAGGACTTTAGGAACCACTCGAGGAAAAATGTGGGAGGGACATTCACTTTGATCAAGCTCTTTTGTCAACTCCATTATCAGATATGATCCGAGATATGAATGGATTTTGTTTGCTCGAATTTTTCCAACAACTCGGTGTTGACATCGTATCTCACCGGTAACTAGAATTTTTTTATGAAAACCATTTACAGGTCATTAAAGTAAGAAAAATTTGATCTATTGAGCTCGATATACCATTTCTCCACACCCCCTATAAGAGTGTGTTGAAGTAAACACAATTGAATGGAGTCATCCTTCAATGAGTTGGATGAGCACCATAAATGAAATGTTGTAACATGATCACCTGGATCTTCATTGGTCTTGCCTTCAAACTTAGGGATGCTCAAGGGAAACTTAGTCGACTTGGAGGGCCAACGTGGATCATGATAGATCGGGTTTTTCAACAACCTCGACAAGTCTGGAAAATGAAGAGTTTCCAAGAAAGATAGTCTAGGTTGTGGTGGATTCAAAGGAAAAGAGGTGCCTGGATTTTGACTAGCACTGGGTTGCCAGGAAACTTTTTCTTGTTGGCTAGGGTTTTGGTAGAAACCATGGTGGCCCTGGCCAGTAAAAGGAGTTTTTGCTTTATTATGCATCATTGACATATTCTCATAGTTGGATGACATACCTTTTGTATGGATTTTTCCCTGCATGGTATTCCAAGGACCTTGGTTGGGGATTCCCCCAAATGACCCTCATGGCATAGGTACTAAACCCTGCCGTGGTTCCACTGAATGTGGGAGGGGTTTTCCCCAATCGACATCCCTTGTGAAGGAAATGAGCCCTGCCAGGGATTTCCAAGACCTTATGAAGAGTAAACTCATGTCATCGCTCCCTGTGAAGGAACAAAGCCTTGCATAAGGTTTGGTTGAGAAAAGACAGACTTGCCCCCTGACGAGAGATCAAACAAAGACAAATCATTATTTCCAAATGCACAGAACAAATAAAAAGGCATAGACCCTACTAGATGTTGAAATAATGTAACTGCGAAGAGTATTATTATTATTATTTGATATATTATTTATAGGATTAATCCCCATTGTGGATTAATCATGTCGGTAATTGTATTAGGACTAAATCCCCTTTTGCGGATTGGTCAACAAACAATTATAATAGGCAGAATAAGAAGTCGGCCCCAACAGTTAATAAGAAGACACAAAAATATAATAAAGGTGGGTTTACCCACCCAGATTAAGAAGTCAGCCCTGCCAATGAAGAGACACTTCACACGTGCCAGAACTTGTATAAATAAAGGAAGCTAGCGCCTCATTTGAACACAACTCACTTGCTCAGTTTGAGAGACAAGTTTTGATATGTTACCGGCAAAGGAGAGAGGGAGAAGAGTGGTGCATCTTTTGGAGAGGACTTTCTGTATTGGTTTGATTTATCTCTTGACATTGTATTGGAAATTTATGATAAGGATTTTTTTTTTGGGTTTTCTTCCCCTAGAGGGTTTCCCAGCATAAATGTTGTGTCTCTTGTGAATGTGTATTTCTCAGTGATATTGTTCTTATGTTGCTCTTATCTATTGAAATGCAAAGAACTATAATAATTTCATAAACATTAACATGGTATCAGAGCCAACTTGAAGGAAGCCTATTTCGCAAGAGGAAAAATGTCACTGTTACCGTACCCAAAAATTAGGGTTTTGCAAAAGTGAATCTTTTCAGCCCTAAAACCACCTAGAAATTTGTGCCCTCCCCCAAGGATCATTTTGGCAATCAAAGTGCACCTTTTCAGTGGATGGATATTCCACAAAGTGAAACCCTAGTTTCACAAAGTACCAGAAAACCAGAGTCCCAGAAGTACCAGAAAACCAGAAGCACCAATCCAGAAATCCG
>ML782092.1:450382-460751 GCA_009831015.1 Picea engelmannii | reverse complement strand
ATATTTGGCTATCCATTGCTTATTCATATACCTAAAGAAAAGAGAAACAAGTTGGACCCTTCAGGAAAGAAGGGAATATTTGTGGGGTCTCCAAGGCCTTCAGAATATACATACTAGGTCACCGCCACATTGAGATCAGAAGGGATGTGACCATTGATGAAGAAGTAGCACTTAAGAAATCAAGAAGATGTCATATTGAAGAATCATATGAAGAGGAACCTGTAAATCCCAGGATTACAGAATCCGTGAGGGAAGTTCCCAGAACTGCAGAACCTGTAAGGGAAGTCGTAACTTCCCCGGATGAGGAGACTCCTGAAGACCATGACATAACATAAGTTCAAGAACCTCCTCAAATGACCTTCTCCCATAAAATAAAGCCTGCTTGGGCAAGAGAGCTTATTCAAGATGGAGAGAAGTATGGTGTTCCAGAAGGAACCACAAGACAGGTGAAAAGACCAAAGCCATTCTCCAATTACACGGCTTTGATGTGCAATATACTTGATGAAGAACCTACATGCTTTGAAGAGGACATTCAAAATAAGGAATGGGTAGATGCCATGACAGAGGAATACCAATCCATAATAAAGAATGATGTATGGTAAATAGTTCCCATACCAAAAAGTAAGGATGTGGTATCATCAAAATGGCTCTTCAAAATAAAACATGTTGTTGATGGAAGTATTGAGAAATATAAAGCAAGATTTGTCACTTGTGGATTTTCCCAGAAGGAAGGAATTGACTATGAAGAGACATTCGCTCCTGTGGCCAGATACACTTCGATCAGAACCATTATAGCTCTTGCTGCCAAGATGAAATGGAAGCTACACCAGATGGACATGAAGACAGCTTTACTCAATGGTGTTATCAAAGAGGAAGTGTATATAGAGCAACCCCAAGGATTTGAGGTTGAAGATAGGAAGTCTCATGTCTGTCGATTGAAGAAATCCTTATACAGATTGAAGAAATATCCCAGAGCTTGGTATGGTCGTATAGACAATTTCTTGACGAGCTTAGGCTTTACCAAGAGTAAAGCAGACTCAAATCTCTACTTCAAAATTATGGATAATGAACCAGTAATTTTACTATTGTATGTGGATGACTTATTCTTAACTGGAGAAGAAAAGCTCATAGATGAATGTAAATAGAGACTTTCCGCATAATTTGAAATGAAAGACCTTGGCCTAATGCATTACTTCTTAGGTCTTGAGGTATGGCAGAGTCTAGAAAGAATCTTCCTTAATCAAGGGAAGTACACGGTCGAAATCTTAAAGAGATTCGACATGCTAGAATGCAAGTCCATGAATACACCCATGGAAGCGAAGCTGAAGCTACTGGTTGATACTTCGTTAGCCTTGATAGATGCCACACTGTATAGACAAATTATTGGATCGCAGATGTACCTGACGAATACTAGACCAGACATCTGTTTTGCAGTGAACACCTTGAGTCGGTTTCTGGTAGAGCCCAGACGTGTTCACCTAGTGGCTACAAAACATGTGATGAGGTACCTTAAAGGTACAATGGATTATGGTCTCAGCTATGATGGAGATCATGAATTCACATTGAGTGGATATACTGATGCAGATTCGGAAGGAAGCGTTGCAGGCGGAAAAAGCACTTCCGGATGTTGTTTCAGTTTGGGATCAGCCATGATCTCGTGGCAGAGTAGGAAGCAATCCAGTATTTCTCTCAGCACAACGGAAGCAGAGTACATTGCCACATGTTCTACTAGATGTGAAGCTATATGGCTTCAAAATTTGTTGATTGGCCTATTTGACTTGGAGATGAGAGCAACCGTGATTCTATGTGACAACCAAAGCTGCATAAAGGTGACAGAGAATCCTGTATTCCACGACAGGTCGAAGCACATAGAAATCTGCTATCATTTCATCCGCAACATGGTACAGAGAGGAGCCTTGAAGATCTAGTACATTACCATGAATGAACAGGTTGCTGACGTGTTTATCAAACCTCTATCTCGTGTAAAGTTTGAACACTTTCAAGATAAGCTTGGTATAGTCCGAAAGGACCCTCCCTAAAAGGGGGAGTATATATATTCATTCCTTTCTTCTGACCTCGATGTTAGACATAAAGAAAGATGATTCATTTCTTTTGACCTCACTATTAGATGTAAAACATGACGTTGTGTGTTCCTTGCTTCTGACCTCGCTATTAGATGTAAAGCAAGATGAGTCATTGCTTCTGACCTCACTATTATACGTAAAGCATGACGTTGTGTGTTCCTTGCTTCTGACCTCGTTGTTAGATGTAAAGCAAGATGAGTCATTGCTTCTGACCTCGTTGTTAGACGTAAATCATGACGTTGTGTGTTCCTTGCTTCTGACCTCACTGTTATACATAAAGAAAGATGAGTCATTTCTTTTGACCTCACTGTTAGATGTAAATCAAGATGATTCATTGCTTCTGACCTCGCTGTTAGACGTAAAGCATGACGTTGTGTGTTCCTTGCTTCTAACCTCGCTGTTAGACATAAAGCAAGATGAGTCATTGCTTCTGACCTCGTTGTTAGATGTAAAGCATGACGTTGTGTGTTCCTTGCTTTTGACCTAGTTGTTAGACATAAATAAATATGATTCCTTGCTTCTGACCTAGCTGTTAGACGTAAATAAAGATGATTCCTCGCTTCTGACCTCGTTGTTAGACGTAAAGCGAGATGTTGATGTGTTCCTTGCTTTTGACCTAGTTGTTAGATGTAAAGCAAGATGATTCCTTGCTTCTGACCTTGTTGTTAGATGTAAAGCAAGATGTGACTAACACTAAGCTACCATCTTATCAGCTGTGAAATTGAGCCAGTGTAGTACTATGATGTGCCAACCTAGTGCTATGATGAGGTATCATTTTTACTAATACATATTGATGCAGATGATGATGGAAATCTTTCGAGAATGACAATGTTGTCGATGAAGAAAACTTTCGATGACTCGTAAATATGCCATCCAATGTTCCAAGATGATATTGACGATACTATCCTCTTGATGCCACTAATGATGCAGACTTCTCTCGCATGATGATGCTGAAGAATACCCTTCTTGTTAAGGGAGAGTGTTGAAATAATGTAACTGCAAAGAGTATTCTTATTATTATTTGATATATTATTTATAGGATTAATCCCCATTGTGGATTAATCATGTCGGTAATTGTATTAGGACTAAATCCCCTTTTGTGGATTGGTCAACAAACAATTATAATAGGAAGAATAAGAATTCGGCCCCAATAGTTAATAAGAAGACCCAGAAATATAATAAAGGTGGGTTTACCCACCCAGATTAAGAAGTCGGCCCTGCCAGTGAAGAGACACTTCACACGTGCCAGAACTTGTATAAATAAAGGAAGCTAGCGCCTCATTTGAACACAACTCACTTGCTCAGTTTGAGAGACAAGTTATGATCTGTTACCGGCAAAGGAGAGAGGGAGAAGAGTGGCGCATATTTTGGAGAGGACTTTCTGTATTGGTTTGAGTTATCTCTTGACATTGTATTGGCAATTTATGATAAGGAAGGTTTTGCTGGGTTTTCTTCCCCTAGAGGGTTTCCCAAGATAAATGTTGTGTCTCTTGTGAATGTGTATTTCTCAGTGATCTTGTTCTTATGTTGCTCTTATCTATTGAAATGAAAAGAACTATAATAATGGCATAAACATTAACACCAGAGTCATATAGGATTGAGGCTCGTGACTCCCCCCAATGAACAAGCTAGAGCTGGTGTTAAGCCGAGATGGTTGTTGTAAAGCACCTCTGAGTGAAGGGGAAGAAGGAGGGATATGACCCTCCAAATAGGTTAAGGTCAAACTAGAGTTGAAACTCAACATCCCATACGAAAAGGGAGTGTCATACATGTTTTGAATAGAGGGAATAGTAGTCATAGTCATTGAGGGGAATGTTCCACTACCCAAAGTTGTGGGTGTATGGACAGTCGTAGTCCTGATAGGTGGAGTTGGGGAAGGAGGCACGACACCCCCTCCAATGGTAGCCAATATGGGAGTATGATGACTCCCATAAGAGGTCTAAGGAATAGGCAGAGAGATAACTCCCCTTTTAGACTCCCTAAATATGAAAATATTATCGAGTTACCTTGTTCCTTTCACACTCGTTAATTGGTCCTGAAAGAATATCTATTTGGCATAATTTTAACCCTTTTTTTTGGCCAATAGATTATCCAGGAAGAAGGTATGCCTCGGGAGACATGTCTCATCGGGAGAGTTCTCCTAAGTTATGTTTTATACTTTTTCAGGCTCAAGAGACTAAATTTAGAAAAAGGTTGTGAGTCCATAGTTAAGATCTCTTTAGACTCCTTAAAATTGAAAATATATCTGAGTGATATTGTCTCTGTCACACTCGTTAAAATGTTTTTGAAGAAATGTCCTTTCGGTATAATTTTAACCCTTTTTCGAATGGACTGGACTAATTACTAAAAAGGAACTCTTTGGAGTCTTCTTATAGTGTTTTTTAGACTCTCTAAACATGAAAAACCACCGAACTTACCTTCTCTAAGCTCGTAAAACTTCACATGGAAGGAGTCTTGTTGTGTCATGTTGTAATTGCATCGCATGTCTCATCCTTGTGTCTTTTTCCTAATGTCAACTTCATTTTTCTATTACCGAACCTGTAGAGAATTCCTTAGTTGCAAGCCTTGAAATTCTCCTTAAATTGGGTCTAAGGAATAGGCAGAGCGATAACTCCCTTAAAAGACTAACTTATCTCTAATATACCCCAAAAAAATCTAGACTAAGTAATAAGAGAAAGAAAGAAGAGAAGGTTAATGAGTGCACCTTGAATCCTTACATTTTATGTAGACCTCTTCCACTTGTTGTTTCCTCCTAGATCACAAATATCCTCCCAAATCTAACCTGTAAGGGGTTAAGAATACAATGCAACAACATATAAAATCTCCAGTAATCACTTAGAATCCTAAATATAGATATAAATGCTCAAATTAATGATAACAATACACATAAGGTTTTGGGACAAAGATAATCTCTTTTATTCAAATTCAAGATGAAAGGTTACAACCTTTGCTTGAGAACACCTCTCTATGAACCAATTCTGGGCTCCTCTGTCATGGCTCCAAGTGCATCAATCCCACATAGAATTATCACAAGAAACATAGGGAGAATGGTTGGAGGGGAAGGATGAGGCTTAAACCCATAGCAAGATGCAAATCTTGGGCAATGAGAGGGAAAGGATTTTGGCAGAGTTTTCTTATTCTCTTGTTCATATGTCTAAACGACTCCCCAAGACCTCTTTTTATATGAGAAAAATATGGTTATTTGGTTTGGGGATGGGATATAAGGGGGGGAATGGTTAGAAAACCCTCCATATCCCTTAAACTTCGTCGAAATACGTGCAATTTTATATTTTTTGCAACTTTTGGAGGTAAACGCAAGCTAACTAGCATGCAAAAAGTGTATGTACATGGGATAACTAGCATGCAACTCACGTGTGTATGCAAGATATTAGTGCATCGGGGAACATACATTATCCAAAATATGGGTTTTTAGAAGGAAACCTCAACAATATGTTTGGAAAAGTATGCAAATGGATGGGCCAATGTCTTGGATGCATAGATGTGGAATTTTGGACTATAACAAGGTACCCTTTTCAAATCCTACTCTACACATTTGTGAGTTTCCTTAAGGAGACCCATAGATGTATGTGTATGGTAGAAGCACCAGTTGTGAATATCCGCACTTGTCCCAACTAAAGCCTGTGAATTCCCAGAGTCAAAATAGAAAAAAATAATACTAACTTGTTTTTCCTTGAACTTGGAAGAATGTCTATCCATTGGAGGGAACGTGAACATGAGGAGGTTGATCGGGTGGTATTTCATAATGATGATTCCAAGTAAGCGCTCTGAGAGTGCGGAATGTATAAATTCTTTCAAATTGGTGGGATGAGGTCACAAAAGAGATTTTTCAATCTCCTTATCGACTACTGGCACCCAAATGCTAAGGCCTTCATGCTTGGAGGGAAATCATTGAATATTACTGTAGAGGACATATATTTGATCACATGTTTATCTCGTAGAGGGGAAGTGCCTAACTTCCAAACCTATGGTGGAGGTGGCCAGAAAGTCAATGATTACATCAATGAGTATTGTCATGATGGCACAGAGAAAATTGGTTCTCAGGTACCAATCAGACATACTAGAAACCTAAGTATTTGAGTTATTTAATACACCATGGTTTGCATAGTAGGTTCCAAATCCTTTCATTTTGCTTCTCGTGATCAAATGAAACATGGGGTTGAATGCTTGAGGCCAACCATGTTCGAATGGAGCACTTGCATGTTGAATTTCATGAAGTCTCATCTCAGGGACTGCAAATTGAGGAAGACTAAGAAATTTGGATTTGGTAGTGTCCTATGTGTTGATATTATGGTAGATGCGGGAGGTATTTACCTCCACGTGTAACCCTGATGAGAATATAATATTTCGGGAACCAAGAAGAAACCCTAAAGCATTAAACCTAACCCTAGAAGACAAGACAACTTAAGGAAATAATTAATATTAAGTATTTATCATCCATAATGAGATGTTGGCCCAGAAAACTAAGGAAAGAAAAATAAATACAAATAGTCATACCTCATCTTGTACCACATAGCTCAGAATTTCAACTGGGAAGAAGTGCGCATTGCAGAAACTGGGCAACTGCGCAATTTTGGGGAGCAGTTGTAGCTGGTAGTTGTCATTAGTCGTGGTTGGCTATTGGTTTGCTTCTGGAATCATTCTCTTTCAAGGTTAAGGTGCTCGGGGGTGGCTTCGAACTATGGTTGGGTGAAAATAGTGTTATATTGTCTATGGTTAAACGAGAACATCCATTACTTTCTAACAATTTATGGGCCCACACTATCTTTGGATAGTCTAACCGTTGAAAGATAAATTGGGAGGATTTTCTCAATTATAGTTGCAGTTGCAACCAGTTTTTGTAGCAACAATGAAACCCTAACCCTCTTGTTGAGGCACCTTAAGTGAAGCAATTTAATTAATTTCTTGATATCCTAGTGTTCCCTAGACTAGCGCACCTCTTGGTATTCTCAAGAAGCCAAGATGTCAAGTTTGATTTTTTAGTCAAAGTCAAAGATTGACCAATTCAAAGAAATTATGACTTACTCTATGAAGTCACAAAACAAGTTAGAAGGGGATTCTAACTTCAGAGCGTGGAAGACAAGGATTGACCTCATCCTTTCCAAGAATAAAGTGTTGGATATCGTGAAAGGAAAGATTGTGGAACCGCAGTTCGAAGAAGGAAAAGAGAAGGAACCTCAGAACGTTGCAATTATGGAGAAGTTCAAAGACAATGACATCAATTCCATGAGTATCATAGTGGACTCTATAAAATACCACTTGATACCCTACATATTTCATATTTACTCATCAAAGAATATGTTTGATGCCCTAACAAACCTCTTCTCAGTCAAAAACATTGGACAAGTAATGAGTCTGAAGAATGAGCTCCGTGACATGAAAATGAATGATGATGACAACATAAAATCATGCTTTGTGAGAATCTCTCAGTTAAGAGATCAACTACAAGCTATTGAAGAGATCATTGCATAGAAGGAACTGGTAATTATAGTACTCAATGGTCTTCTCAATACATGGGATGCATTTTCCGCAAGCATGAAAACAAGGAAGGAGTATCCTACATTTGAAGAACTTTGGACTTGTTGTGCATAAGAAGAATCAAGGATTAGTGAAAAAGAGAAACCCCAAAAGAAATACGATGAGCAAACCTTCACAGCAAGGTTCAAGAATTTCAAGAATAAAAAGAAGTTTGGCTCCAGGAAGAAACCAAATCAAGAGAAAGATATGTCAAAAATACAATGCTTCAACTGTCGAAAATATGGTCACTACAAGAATCATTGTCCTGAGTTAAAGAAAAGGAAGGAAACACACAAAGCATCAATTGTCGAAGAAAGGGAACCCTCAAAGAAGGCCAAGCAGGATAAAACATACTTCTTCTTCTAAGACAAGGTAACAATATTCTTCATAATTCTTGTACATACCATGTTTACATGGTTTTATGTACATATCTTGCATATCTATTTCTTAGAAGATAAGATGTTAAAAGAGAAACAATACCATGGAAGAACAACAAGCTAAGGATTTTTATCACGATGACTACAAGTCAAGCAATACACATGAAAAGATGAAGTACATCAACAACCCCTGGCAACAATTCATGTGGAAGATATTAACATAAGTAACAACTACAAGATAAGCCAAAATCATAATCAAACTTGAAGAAACCTGGAAGAAGTAAAAACAGAAAGAAATCAGCAATCAAGAGGAAATTAGAAAAAAACTTATGACACTTTGCAGAAGGAAATAAGGATGCATACAGAAGTGTCGACTCTCTTATATGGAGGGAGCCGATTATAAAAATCCAAAATAATAGCATACATTCATGCATGAAGCAAGGATTAATAGGGATCTAATCCTAAATAATATGATCCATCAAGGATTATGAAGTATCCATCCATGTTCACATTGATGGCAGCAGCCGTGAAAAGCAACACATGTTTAGTTTGACTTTAGAAGAAGTATTCTTTGAAAAGAATCCTTAAATTATCCTTGGTTGTCCATCCACATCCATGATCCTATGATAAAAGGAAGAAGTCATAATCTTCAGGGAATAGAATCTATAGAAAACTCCATGGACCTAAGGGATAAACAGAAACATGAGGAAGAACACAAAGACTCCAAGAGAGAAAGAAAATCCATAACAACCAGTCATTATATCGAGAATCACAAGACTACCAGCTTGGTCTGAACTCACTAGAAGCAATCAAGCAGAAGAAATAGAAGTTGTGATGAAGAACAGTGTATGGAAGACTTATGAATGGAAGCATTGCAAGATCTAGAACTAAAGTTTCTCCCATATGGAGGGATAAGAGTATGATGATAGCTTGTTCCAGTAACCATACATACCTCTACCTGAGCCATTATATTCCCTGCAATATCCAAGGGTTGGATTTTACATCAGATGAATTTAAGGACTATTCTCCTCAGCAGAGTAATTGAACAAAGAAGTGTATGTAGATCAACCTCAAGGTTTTGAGGTATACCAGAAAGAGACTCTTGTATGCAGATGGAACAAGACAACTTGGTGCAGAGCCTCCAATGCACAATAGAAGCGTGGTGAAAATTTTCTATAAATAGAGATATTGTATCAGAATGGTTACTTAGAAGTCCAGAATGATGGATTGCCAATCCATGAAAAACACTCATGATGACAGAAGAAGTGCCACTTGGATATGTTCTAGTTTGAGAATTACCACGATGTCATGAGCTAGCAAGAAACAAAAGAGTTCAATCCAACCATGATATATTGTAATGATCAAGAGACATATGAAGCCTTTAGAGAAAACCAGTGTTCTAGATAGACCGAAGTACATTGAGATCAAGCATTACATTCTTATTGATGAAGTCTAGAAAAGAGAAGTGGTTCTCCAACATATCTCCACAAATGAGCAGATAAAAGATATTTTGGTAAAGCCTCTATCCAAGAAGAAAAAAATTGCGTACTCAAGAAATAAGAAGGAGCTCGTGGAGACGACTTCCTTATTGAATGAGAAAGAGATGACTACCAGGTTAGGAGGGAGAAATGATGTGTTAATGATTTGTGGACAATCATTTTTCAGTTCGAAAAATGGTCCAGGATGAGCATTTTATTTCCAGTTCGGAAAGTGGTTTGAGATTTCTGATGGACAGGCATTTTCCAGTTTGGAAAATGGTCCATATCGGACAATCATTTTCGTAATGAAAATGGTTCGATAGATTGTTGATGTACCATAGACAACAATTCCCCTTTTGGACAGTGTGGGCGAATGGTCTAGGATAGTCTTTATTCTTGGAAGTCACTCTCAGTAGTGGTCAAGAAGAATGGTCTACCTCGTCAGGAAGTCATTCTTTTGAAGTTCATAGTTGTGAGCAATTTCGAAGAATGGTCCATTTTGGAGGTTGGTGCAGGACAATCATTCCCTAGGGCAGAATCATTCTCCCCATGTTTCATTTTTTTTAGTGCTGGAGGAATGGCCCAGTTAAGTGAATGGTCTAGGTTCAACAATCAGGAACAGGAATTCCCTAGGGTAGACTCATTCTCTCTAGGTTGCACTTTGTTTAGTGTCAAAGGAATGGCCCAGATAAGTGAATGGTCCAGGCTCAGAAATCATGATAGTTATTCTTCTATGCTTGAGAAGAATAGTCCATTATCTCATGGATGATGTTTTACCTTTTGAGGGAAAATTCTCTTCCAGATCTCACAGATGTGAGTGGAAGAATGGCCTAGATGACTCATTTTATATCATGGCATTGTTTTTCTGTGCAGGTTTATATCTGATGATATGATT
>ML782092.1:426663-438318 GCA_009831015.1 Picea engelmannii | reverse complement strand
TGTGTTACTCACAAACAAGAGATCATATGCTTTGCAACAGATAAAATGCATTCAAGTAAGAAAAAGAAACAGATAATAACATGAAAAGAATATATTATCATCAAAATGCCTTTTCCATTTAGTGCCAATATGAAAATATTGTATTTTCCTCACATAGGAGTCTTTACAAAAATATCCCTTGATTTCCCAACTGATCGACCCTAATATAGTCTTTTCAATGTCTTTTTAAAGCACAAAAATTATTCATGTAGATCCTATTTTTCATATTACAATTTATCAACTGACTATTTCCTAGGAGAGAAGAGTTCATAAGAACACTTCTAATGCCTATAATGTAGTCTTCTTAACAACTAATCTGAATATAGATTAGGCGACAGCTTGATGAAGCTTTACAAATCCCACAAAAAGATGAATACTTTGTTGCTGATCTAGTTCATCTGAGATACAAAAAGTTCTATTTGAACAAAGCACTAATAACCAAAATGCTTAGATTCACTATCTTGGTAATAGCCTTGAGCAATAAAAAATTGTGGCAGACTTTCCTTGGGATTTCATTGTATGATAATTGTAGAAGCTTAGGTGTACCTATGTTTTAGCTTAATTGTCAACACTATATTATGCTAATACAATATTATATTTGATTCTATTACCTCCTTTAGCAGGGCCTTTTGCTCTTTCCTCTTCCTTTTAAATTCTTGTATATTTTCCTATTGTTTTTCATTCCATTTCTCTACAAAGGACTTTTCTTTCTTCGGATTCTTGATAATACCCTGCAGCGCTTTTACCCTATCTTTATGTTTTCTTGCTTCCACCCTGAACTCTGGATGTTCTTCTACTAGAGAAGGCAGGTTCAAATCTATGGAGGCTTGAGGTTTCCTTAATTTATTTCATATTTTGAGGACAACCTAGTGTTAATATCCTCTTCTCCAATGCTTTATGATTCTCTGGTTTCTGGAACATCCTGTAGCTGGTTTATTTCTTGAAAGGAATCATTTTTCTCATCATCAATTGCACATGTGTCTTTGAATCTAGATTCAGTGACTGAAACTGGCCTTATGGTTTCCCTAGTTACATGTCTCCTTGAACATTGTGCAATTTCTTTTCCTTTCTCTTGTTTTTTCCTTTGTTCCTCAGATTCCTCTTCTAACCCATGTGAAGAAGATTCAAGGGTCTATTTTTTATCTCATGTCAAAGTGTCTCCTGAATTCTCTTCGATGATAATAAGGTTTTCCTTCTTGATAGAAGGATGAAACATAGCCTTTGAATTCAACCTAAATTTTTTTGCAGCCCTGGTAGAATTTCTTTTAGGGTATTTAGATACATGTTCCTTCTTATTGCTCATTTTATAACCTTTAGCAACCTTTTTCCCAGTAGATTGTTTCTTCTGTTTTATTGGAATTTGGATTGGGCTTGTAGTATAGTCTTCAGGTTCATCGTGTTTCTCTTTGATGTCTGGATCAATTTTAATTTTTTTTCCTCGACCTGGAGTGATATTATCGTTAGGTTTACCTCTGGGAAAATATTCAGTTTCTTGATGTGTCTGTAAATTCCTCTTACTAGCATGAGTTATCATGGTTGTAAGGGAGATTTCTTTCACCAAAACATCAGTGGCTTGAGAGGCTTTTCTACCTTTTCTAGGTTTCTTTTCCTTAGCAGTTTTGGACTTAGGTTCTTGTTGTTTAGGTTTTAGTGACTGAATTAACCAGTCCCAATACCTTTGAACTTAACTTAAAGAAAAGATAACCAATGTTTTAATCAACCCTTGATGAAAAATACTATTCTTTGTTGTTGCAGGATGTATTTGAACCCTCTTAGACATCTTAGATAGGATTTTCAATAAGAAATAAGGCATATTAAGAGGATAGTCACCATTCACATGGATTAACAGTCTAATATGATAAAGGTGAACTAAAGAAAAAAGGCCTTCGCAGGTGATGTACCTGTGAATGATCAACATGGCAGTGTGCCATTCTTTCCTTACCCAACTGTGTGGGATGCCTTGGATCCAATTGGGGGTTTTTTTTCTGGAATCAAAAACTGATTAACAAACTCCATTACTAAATTTTGTTTCTTCCATATACAAGTAACTTTCAAGCTTTTTCTATGGAATGTTATGTCACATGCATGAGGATTTTACCCACCACAGTTTTGAAACCATCGAAATTCTATGCAAAAATCATAGAAATCTGCTCATCATGACCCTAAAATGTTGAGAAGAAGTCGAACCAACCTGCATCTTTAAAATTTTGTGCCATCTAAGGAAAATATTCAAGTAATTATGTCCCTTCTAGTTATAACCTGGTTATATGCCTACTCTTTTCTGGTGCCATGAAACTGATACAATTATGTGGAATTGTTTTGAGAATATTGAGGGTTCGATCACCAGATTTTGAGGATTGTTGAAATCTGAGAGTTATCAGTTCACCTGCAGAGTATGCATGGAGTAATATACATACTACAAATAGGCATATTATGACTTCATACTTAGGGAATAATAATCAGGCATTGTGATTTGATATCAAGGTGGTGAGTACAACCCGATCCTTTGAGTTAGTTGTCATCATGAGAATTACGACCTGATATAGATCATACACAGATATGTAGATCCTTTGCCAATGATTTTGGGTGTTAAAACATGATCTCAAGAATGTGGTGCATGCAGAACTATCATTACTCATGACACTGCAAGAATGGCGTTATTCTTGTAGCGCCCTTTCCTCTTTGATAAATTTGAAAATTCAAACGAGGGAAAATGGCAAGTAATGTGATAGAAAATATTCTATATCATATCCTAACTTTTAAAAACTTAAAAACATTTAAAATGTGCATAAAAAGAATGAAAACATGCTTTCAAGACAAGGAAGAGGAAGAAACAAAGTTTAAAAAAAATCATGAAAAAATGGGTAGAACAGGGATTAACGATATCCAATAGTCAAAAACAAGGTTAAGGACTAACAATACCAGTGAAGTATAATATTCTCGATGGAAGTGGGGGAAGTTCATGTGACAATATTCGAAGACAAAGGGAGTTGTATCAAACTCACATAAGTGTTGATGCGAGGGTTTGGTTCAAGCGAGAGGTTGGATCATTCTTGCTCAAGGGGTTTGAAGGAAATTTAAGTATATCTTGTTGATGTTTGGGAAGCATTGGAAATACATTCTACTAGATTAATAATTAATAATTTGATTATTAATTATTAAACAATATTATTAATGTAATAATATATTTATATAAGGTATAAATATATATCATAAATAATTATTTATGATGAGTGTTCCATATATATTTATTATCCAAGGGATGCATCCTTTCATGGATGGTCACCATATGTTCTATATATATGGAACACTCATCATTGTAATAATATATATTCATATACAATATCATCTCTTATGAAAAATTCAACATGGTATGAGAGCAGGACCGAGCCTAACTCCCTCACAGAAGGGCTCGGGAAAATAAGAGAGATAGACATTGAAGACTCAACATAGTGTCTTTGTTGTACGATGTCGAAGAGATTGAAATCCATTCAAGGAAGTACAGGGGATCAATTCTTAGATCCATATTATTACATGTTAAATAGTCTTTCTCTTGAAGCAGATGGCCGAGAGAGCATCGAAATTTCTAGCAATGTTTTGTGCAATATCTTCTTTGTGTTTTTCATGGAGAGGATTGATATTGAAGGATCAAGTGACAATGAAACAAGGGAAATCGTCACCAAGGAAGGAGAATTACTAGCTCTTCTTTCGCTCAAGAATGAACCCAACTGCCAAAGAATAATGAGCATTTAGTTGCAGGATCACCCAAATTTAGCCGCAAGCCTGAGCATTGTTCTAGATGACCCCATTCGTGGTATGTTTGCAGCGTGAATCCATCGGAATATGTTCGCATGTGTATATTATTTCTCGTTGAGGAACAAAACTGCAATGAAAGTGTAGGTTGTGAAGTTTGTGATGAGAAAACAAGGCAAGCATCAAGAAGCAACCATAGGACTGGCTACTTAGAACTTTCATTCTCTAACAGATTCAGACTTCGCTCATGTATTCGAAGAATCGAGCGATTTAAAGAAGAGATTGTTGATTTCAGAACTTGTAGAGGTTTTCCGAAGGCACCCGTGTCCATCAAATGAGTTCTCGGTATCAGGAAATTCAACATTGAGCTTTTGATCGCTCTGATGGAGAAGGACAACGTTGCATTGGAAATGAAACCAAAATTGTGGAAGGATTTTGAAGGCGTTATGGGGATGATGTTAGAGATGGATAATTACAGTACGTTCTCAGGTGGTGTGGGATGGAGTAGCTATTGCATCCTCATTCAATCCCTTGTTAACAAAGCCAATGAATTTCTTTGTGATGAAAAAGAGGCTAATTTTCTCACTGGATTATTCGATATTGCAATAGAGGTGACATGTATCTCATGTGAGGTGACTGGATTATTCGATATTGAGATGGACGATAGTCTCATGATGACATGTTGTAGCGATTCGAGAGCTACCCACCAACCCTAGATGCATGTTGTGAAGTCACTATGGATTTCATGTGATGTATAAATTTGTGTGTTTGACAGTCAATGGTTATGAGCTTGTGCGGGTGGCGACAGTGTTAGATTCTATGCCAAATAGAATACCTTCCTCATTAAGAGGGAGTGTTGATATTTTATGTAATTTCGGAAGTTATTCTTAAGTGTTAATGTTTCAACATCAGGCTAACATTCTCCTAGGATTGGTAATGTTAATTTGACAAATGGAGAATGGCCCTGGCATGGTCTTCTAAGGACATAAGCTTAAAGTGTGTGTCTTTCAACATCCGAAAGGACTAAAATTATTCATGTGGCACAGATGGAAACCTAATCAAGAAGAATGGCCCTTGTAGTCACAGAACACTCCATTGAGTAAGTGACAACTGCAGGACACTCAATGTGTAGATTGAAGAAGGATTTATATGGATTAAAGCAGGTACCCAGAGCATGGTATGCAAGGATCGACAGTTTTCTGGCGAACTTAGGATTTACAAAGAGCAGTGAAAATCCTAACCTATACTTTAAGGTTGTGGATGATGGTCTGGTAATACTATTGTTCTATGTGGATGACCTATTTCTAACAGGTGTGGAAAATATCATCTCAGAGTGTAAGAGAAAAACTGGTTGTTGAGTTTGAGATGAAAATATCGATATGATGCATTACTTTTTGGGTCCCGATGCATCGTCGAGACATGATGAGATCTTTCTGAATCAAGGGAAGTATACAGTAGAAATCCTGAAGAGTTTTGGATGTTGGATTGCAAGGAAATGACTACACCTATGGTATCAAATCTGAAGTTGTTGCAGGATATGACTTTAAATACTGTGGATGTTACTTTATACAGGAAGATGGTGGGTTCGTTGATGAACTTAACGAACACAAGACCAGATATATGTTTTGTTGTGAACACCCTGAGTCAATATATGGAGAAACCCAGGTAGATTCATTTGGTCGCAATAGAACATGTGATGAGGTACCTTAAGGGTACATTGGATTATGGTCTCAGGTATGTTATATACCATGAGTTCGGGTTATATGGATATTCAAATTTAGATTGGGCTGACAGTATTCCTGATCTGAAGATTACTTTGACATATTGCTTTAGTCTAGGCCGAAAGTATGGTTTCATGGAGAAACAAGAAGCAGTTGTGTGTAGCACTTAGTATGATTAAGGAAGAGTATGTGGCAACATGTGAAACAAGTCGCGAAGTAGTGTGGCTTCGGGAATTGCTGACTATTGGATTAAATTTGACTTGTAGGTAAGACCTACAAGAGGAGGATGACGAGACTTGTTCTGGAGGACAATTGATGAATTCAGCAGGCTGAATATCCAGTTGATATTCAATTCTCGAGAGGGATTCGGATGGTCAGTTCCAGAGGGAGTCGGATGGTCAGTTCCAGAGGGAGATGCGTACTACATTAAGGAGCAGGAGGCTCCGCCGGATGCAAGAAGCAGTCATTGTGGCACTTAGTACGGTTGAAGTTGAGTATAAGGAAACATGTGGAGTACCAGTGTGGCTTAGAGAACTATTTTTTGGTTTATTTGGTATTGGACTAGAGGCGACCTGCATTTGGTGTGACAACCAAAGTTGCATGAAGTTGTCGGAGAACCCCGTGGTCTATGACAAGTCAAAGCATATCAAGATCAGATATTACTATATCAGGGATATGGTGAAGAAGGGAGCAGTGAGGCTCTGGTTTCATGACTATAGAGGATCAATTTGCAGACATGTTTACCAAGCTGTTGTCGAGGATGAAGTTTGAGTACTTTAGGGACAAGCTTGGCATGGTCCCTCTTCAGAGGGAGTGTTCTCATCCAACATGAAAAAGGGTTGGCACTGGGACAGGTGGAACTCATCAAGCATGAAAAAGGGTTGGAACTGAGTGTTCTCATCCATCATGAAAAAGGGTTGGCACTTAGACAGGTGGAACTCATCTAGCATGAAAAAGGGATAGCATTGAGTGTTCTCATCCATCATGAAAAAGGGTTGGCACTGAGATAGGTGGAACTCATCCAGCATGAAAAAGGGTTGGCACTGAGATAGGTGGAACTCATCCAGCATGAAAAATGGTTGGAACTGAGTGTTCTCATCCAACATGAAAAAGGGATGGCACTGAGACATGTGGAACTCATCCAACATGAAAAAGGGTTGGCATTGAGACATGTGAAACTCATCTAGCATGAAAAAGGGTTGGCACTGAATGCTCTCATTCAACATGAAAAAGGTATGGATCTAAGACAGGTGGAACTCATCCAACATGAAAAAGGGTTGGCACTGAGTATTCTCATCCAGCATGAAAAAGGGTTGGCACTGAGACAGGTGGATCTCATCCAACATGAAAAAGGGATGGAACTGAGACCGAAGGTACACATGATAAGGTACAGATGCAATTTGAAGTAATGGATTTCATGGTGACATGTTGAAGATATTTGAGAGCTACCCACATGTAATCTTCAGAGGTAATCTTGGCATAATGTAGAATGTCTCCTTTGCTGAGAGGGAGTGTTGATTTTTGGGAAGCATTGGAAAGACATTCTACTAGATTAATAATTAATAATAAAATTATTAATTATTAAACAATATTATTAATGCAATAATATATTTATATAAGGTATAAATATATATCATAAATAATTATTTATGATGAGTGTTCCATATATATTTATTATCCAAGAGATGCATCCTTTAATGGATGGTCACCATATGTTCTATATATATGGAACATTCACCATTGTAATAATATGTATTCCTATACAACATCATCTCTTATGAAAAAATCAACATATTCAAGTTTGTGGATAGTTCCTCGATCAAGGTTGAGGCTAGGTCGATTGCGTGACAGAGAACCCATATTGGATAAGCAGGCTTGAGGTCAGGACCATGCAAGCATTGTTTGGTGGCCTCGGGATCATGGTGAAGCACGAGCATAACATTTGGTTTGAGGCACAAGGGTACGTCGAAAGGGATGAATATGTTCAAAATAAAACAAAAAAGGGGTGAATATGGGACGACTTGAGCATAGTTGATTCTTTTTAAAATCATGAAAACCATAACCTTGGATTGGTAAGCCATACGAAAGAGAGAGAGAGGTTGTAGTATGGCATACCTATCATTTTGTTGGCACGTGGAAGGTGGTGGTTAGTGGAGGGAAAGAAAGCTTTGGGTCTGAATTTCTTTCACTTGGGTCCAACTTACCTCTCCTCGGTGATCAATGAAACACAAAAACCCTGTGGTCGAGTGCTTATTTATAAGTTTTGGAAAGTTGTGCAATAAATGTGGGTTGGTGGAAATCTTGAAATCAACATAGTTGGTGTCAAGTCCTCTGATGTGCATCGAAAGAATTGGTGGGAAAGTCTTTGATACATATCAGAATACTTGTTAGAACAAGTGATGAAACTCATCGAAAGGGAAAGCATGAACTCCTCCAATACATTGAAGGAGTTAATACAAACTCCTCTGATGTATCAAAGGAGTTGGCAACAACTCGTGTGAAAAAGACTTGTTGATGGCTATCAACAAAGTTGGAGGGAACTCCTCCGATGTACATCAGAGGAGTTAAGAGTTTTTTTTAACTCCTCTGATGTGCATCAAAGGAGTTTTCATTAACTTACCCGAAAACCCAAAATTTAGCTTGAAAATTTTCTAAGTATACAAAAATTGAGAGAAAAAAATTTGATTGAAATGTGAAGGTTGAAGAGAATGCTTAGAGAAAGGGGGAGAATCCATTTAGAAAATACAAGTTGAAGAGATTTCAAAGTTAGAAAATACAAGGGGCCCCATTTTCTTGGAGGGGTTTTGAGAGTATATTACAAGAAAATGGAGGGTTGTAGTGCATGGAACAACAAATGGCGACACACTAGGAGAATCTTTGAATATTTGTAAGTTGGTATCCAAACATGGATCTTTGAGGGGGTGAGTCATTTTCATGCATAACTCAAGAGAGAAAGAATGGGTCCCATAGAGTTTTTATAATGCAGGTTTGGACTAGACAACGTTTGTATGATATAAAGGGGAAGTTAGGACCATGCCTCAGAACATATTGTCTCTTAATGCATACTTATTCATTTATAAATGACCTAAGGGATGAATGAAGAGTATTACTGGGAAATGAAACATCAGGAAATATGAAAATACAAGTTGTGATCCATTTCTATCGTTTTTCTCCACTGTCAGCAAGTGTCCATATCCCCGACAGAGTCACCTTGGTGTCACAAGCATTGCTCTACTTCCAGTGAGTGTCCATAGCCCCGACGAAGATACTTTCTTGTCCCACATGATCTAGAATGTCTTTCCCCAAGACTTTAACTTTTGAAGTTTAATTCTCTTATGTTTAGAGAGAGGTGGATGGGGGGATTCTAGTTTTCCTTTAAAGGCACTAGGGATGACACCTATGATAGTGAGATTTTCCAACATGATTATAGATGAGAAAACTCCCTAAGTAACATTCTCTAGAATACTACAAACATCTCTTCCTAAACCATTTCTTCTTAGTCCAAACAATACACAAATTTTTCCTAGGCTGAGCCCTTGTTTCCTTACTTTGTTGTATTTAAATACATGATGCTTGTATATTGATGACCTATGTTCCTCTACTAGATATGACTTAAAGTGATGCACAACAAATATATACAGCTAGGGATGGTTTGTGTCTAGAATCCATGTTATAGAGTTATTAGGCTATTGGCACTAAATGTGATACATCTTAGAAACAAGTCCATGACTAAGCTATAAACAATTCCATAAATTCAAAGGGACAGTTTTCAAGATAGAAGAATAAATCCTAAAAATAAAATAAAATACAAAGCATTGAATCTAAAAACAAATAGAAATCAAAGTAAAATTGGGGAAGAAATAGAAGCGAAAAACAATCTCTTTTATTTATATACAATGAGGGAGCTTCCATGAAGGCTAGTTGATGTAGTGTTTAAGGATTTGTCCATTTACGAGGAGGATGTCAGCTTCCCCTTTAATATTTTGTAACCAATAATTTCCTTGGCTAATTTTCTCTTTGATCATGAAAGGCCCATGCCACAATTGTTGGAACTTTGAATATTTTCCTTTATCCTCATGTGGGTTGTCACATTTGAGGACCAGATATCCAACTTGGAAATATTTCTCACCAACAGAATTCTTATTAAACCAACACTTAACAGTCTGATGATGGGTTTCGAACTTGTGTTTTTCCTTGGCATAATTTTCTTCTAAGTTAAAAAAAGTATCAATGCGTTCTTGGATGATGGTACATTCTCTCTAGCGAGATTGTTGGGTAAGTTGTAGGGAAGGAAGGTTTTTGTTTGAAGGTAAGATAACTTATTTCATGTAAATAAGGAAGTAAGGGGAGGTCCCTATAGAGGCCTTAGGAGTGACACATTCGTCCCAGAGGGAATTGGGTAGAGCATTATGCCAATTTCTCTAGTGACCAACTACCATTCGCTTAAGGATTTGAATCAGGTTATTGTTTGTAGATTCAGCCAAACCATTTCCCCAAGGATAATAGTTGGTTATGTATTTCAAAGTAATTCCCTTTTCCAAAGCAAACTCAAATAATTTCAAAGATGAAAAGTATGTTGCATTATCAAAATACAAGAGAGTTAGGCATCCCAAACTTGGTGATAATGTGTTATTCAACGAAATTCATTACCATTTCATCATTCACCTTAGTTAATGGTATTGCTTCGGTCCAACATGTGAAATAATCTGTAGTGGTTAGGATATATATCTGTTGCTTGGAAGAATAAGGATTGATCTCACCAATGATGTCCAACCCCCATTTTTTGAAGGGTTTTTCAACAACAATAGGTTGGAGTGAAACAACAACTTTATATTTTCTTCCTGCATATTTTTGGCATGTTTCACAAATTCGTGAATATGCATGGGCAACCTTGAACAACGTAGGCCAATAGTATCTAGCTCTCAATATCTTGTGAGTTTTTGTATCTTCTAAAAAATGAACTCCTACCGACCCATCAGGAATATCCTTGAGAACTCTATCAACATCTTGTTTTTTAAATCATCGAAGTATTACTCCATCATAATGTTTTTGGAACAAGATGCCATGTACTAGCTGATATTGTAACAGTTTTAGTCTGAGTGCTCTTTTCTTCTTTGCATTGAGGTGTTATGGCATCATACCATGCTGAATATAATAGTTGAGTTCATTGTAATATGAGTCTTCAATTGCTGGAATGTAAGGAACATGTTGTGTGTACATAGTTGGATCTTCTTTCCATCCATCCTCTTCTCGTCATCACCCATATCTTGTGTCACCAATTTGCAAATTCCTTGACCTTTAACGATGTTGGTTGGTTTAAATTCTAGTTCATATTCTTGTAGGGTTGTCATCCAATTACCCCGTCTCTCTCCCAACTACCTTTGAACAAAGAGAGATCTGACCTCTAGATGAGGGGCAATGACTTTAGTGTGGTTCATCAAAATGTAAGGTCTAAACTGTTTGATTTCTTTGTGGACAAAAAAATCTTGCTTGTCCACCGGTGGGTAGCTTAGTTTAACACCTTGTAATCCAGTGCGCATGAATGTGACAAGGCATTTTTTCCTTTTCTCATCCTTATGTGTGAGCATTGTCACAAGGGAATGATCAGACGAAAAGGTGTACAACAAAAAATTCTTAGTAAAATTTGTACTTCGTAGAGATGGTGCAGTGGCTATGGTGGATTTGATACTTTCAAAATCCTCTTTCTCAATGGATGTCCATTTGAACTGAACATCTTTATTAATCATCTATTGAATCGGTTTAGCGATTGCAGTGAAGTCTGGAATGAATATTCTTATAAAGTTGACCTTGATGAAAAAAAACTACATTGATTTCTTGCTATGCGATGGAGGGATTTGCATAATAGCTTTTGTTCTTTATGGGTCCACTGAAATTCCATATTTGGAAATCACATGCCCTAATAGTATACCTTCTGAAACAACAAAAATAGTTTTCTTGGGATTCAATGAGATACCATACTTCATGCATCATTCAAATATTTGTTTTAGATGTCTTGGGTGATCTTCCCTTTTCTTTGAATAAAATGTGACATCATCGAGATAGACCACCATGCTTTGATTGATTAATCCTTTGAAATCAATGTCCATATCCCTTTGAAATGTAGCACCTTCGTTTACTAAAC
>ML782092.1:368843-379053 GCA_009831015.1 Picea engelmannii | reverse complement strand
GGGGGGGGGGGGGGGGTGGCATGTTAAGGACCTAGCCTCATGTTGAGGAAAAGATTTGAATTGATCTTACCCAAGCATTTTTGGAATTTACTTGGCTAAATCAAAGTAGATGGGAATATCACCCTATGTTTATATCCAACAAAAATAACATCCTAACTCACAAGTATTAATTACGAGTGCTTAGGCTAGTATTTTATCAACAAAAAAGCTTGCTGAAAATTCACTTTTTATGTAATTTTCTGAATATATCAGTTGTTGAAATAAATGTAAGAACACAAGTAAAGACACCAAGAGGATAATCAAGATAGATGAGACATAAAGCAATCCTTTATTTCATTCCAATTCACCAAAGAGTCGTTTCTTTACAAAATCTCATACAGAAATCTTGAACCAAAGTCAAAATTAGAAATCAATGATGGAACATACAAAAGGACCTCTGACGAAAAACCAAAACTGAACTCTAAAAGATGGATCAGCTTGCCACAAATTTCTCCCCACTCGACTCTGCACAATAGCCTTTATCAATGGTTGAAATAGTTCTTAATTTCTTTATCCCTAAGGCCTAAATTTTCCTTTTTTCAGTTTTCGGCTTTTCACAAAACACGAGTTTCGTTATCAATCCCAAACACACGACACCTTTTTCAAAGAATTTAATTATTTGGATAATAAAAGGCAAAAAAGGTTAAACGAATTAAAAGAATCCCGACACCTTTTCTTTCAAATTTTTTAAATTATGATAAGTTATAAAACTAACAGATTTAAGGTTAAGCTTAAAGAATTTTTGGGATTCGGGGTTTGCTACAAACAATTTTTTTCGATGCAAATCGAATCGCGAAATCCCAATCCCCGATTTCCCGAAACGTTGAAGTCTTAGGTAAAACACGGATTAATTAATTCTCTAATATGAAAGGTTAAGGGTTAAGATAATCATGTCGCAATTTCGGGATTCACGGTTCAGTGAGACCACATCTCCTGTCATCATGATTCCCGAAATCTCGAATCACGAAACCCCGATCCACAGTTCGTGTTAAGTAAAACTAATTATGTTTTTGCCTTAATCGTGATTAGTTAGTTAATTAAGATGAGTTTAAGTCATGTCTTTAAAAAGAAAACCGTCGTGATTTCGCGATTTCCGAGATCGGATTTCATCGACAACATACTTCTCAATATCATGATCTCTGAAATCCTGAAAATGTTTAGTCTCAATTAATTAATTTGCTAAAAATGTTTTAAGTCTTAATTAACACATCGCGATTTCGCGATTTCGCAATTTCGGAAATCGGATTTCATCGATGACATACTTCTCGACATCATGATTTCTGAAATCCCGAAAAGCAAAGTTTTCAGCTTTAATTTATGATTAGCACTAATTAACCCTTCTTCCAAAACATGATTAATGATAATCATTCTTTTTTAAGTGTTCATTCATGTTTCGCTTTCCGATTAAGTAAAGTGTCTCAAATTTTCTTTAAAAAACCCGAAGGCACCTAAATACGGACATTAAATGCATATCTCATAAATATATCTTCCACATTAAATGCCTTAAATTCTTGACAACTGTGTCAATCTCGTCACTTTTAAATGTATTCAAAGTGAACATCCAAATGTCTGTGTTTTCATTTTTAGTTGAGCTTGTTCATCCATTTTCTATGACAGGTTTTCAATTAAACGCAAAGTCATGGCACCGAAAAAGGCACCGAAGAAGAATGAAGACGCACAGGAAGGAGATATCATCTCCGACACCACACCACACGTTATAGACTCCATTAAATCTTGGACTCAAATATCTGAATTCTTGGAATATGAACTCAAGAATGCTCATCCTGATTCTGAGAATCATTGTCGAGACATAGTTGAGTCAGAGCTTCATAAGATCATTGCACGCCCGCGGCTCGTGGCATACAATGATATGATCAGCTGGGCCCTGGAATAGGTCGATATCCCAACGAGGAGCATATTAAACAATCAAGGAGTCATCGTCGGCTCATTTAGGCTAGAACACATACAAGTAATGTATAAACTCTCGCCAAATCCTAAACATACTTTTAATACTGAATTTTTAGCAGAGTTTCAGAGGAAAGAATGCATTGAGGTAGACCGGACATATCCTGATATGATTAGAGAATGTGTGAGGTGTCCAGCAAAGTTTAGAGCTGATTCCCATGGGATTTATGCTACAGCATCCTTGAATGAATACATGGTATATGTAGCTATTATGTTATGTAGACTTTTCGGGAGAAAAGATCCCTGCCATTTTCATGCAGATTGGGTGCCCTTTTTAGAAGAAGCTTTAGAAGGGAATGGTTTTAACTGGCATAAGATTTTGTCAAATAACCTAACACAGGAAATCTTGAACTACAAAGCAGCAAAATCAAAGGGACAACCAGCAGCCTTTTACATGTCAGCATACATTATGGATGCAATCTGTTATGTGACTCCTTTTCCTTTAATGAATTGGAGTTGGAACATTTCCTGTCCAGAACCCATTCATAAATAACACTCATCCCTTTGGGAAGAAAATGCTAAGGATGCATTTTATGAGGTTTGTCATTTTATTATAATTCTGATGCATAAAATATTTTTTGGATGCGAACCCCCTCAGCTTTCTGATGCAATCACAGAAAATCTTAAAGCAATTGCCGACTGGTTTATTGAGGAGAATTTTTCCTACATTAGGGTTTACGGTTGTTCCATTCCCCCTCATGCACTCCCTAAATTCCTACTGGACAGATTGGTGTGCAGGGAGGTAGCGCATCAGATAGTAAAGGGCGGTGTTGGACTAGAACTAAAAGAAGCTCAGAAGAAGTCATGGCCAACTTTCCCTGTTCATATTGGGAAATTTTATTTATTAAATTTAGGCCATTCTAAGGTAGAGGCTGAATCATTAGAAGAAGTGAAATTAGTAGATATTGAGCACAGAAAGTATGACCCCTACCAAGTAATAAGTAGGCATTTTATACATTGCAATCTAAAGGCTTATGAACATGAAACATCTACCTATGATGACGTATTTAATGATGTTAAATCCTATGAAGAAGTACTTAAAAGAGTACAGGCCATGCCACCTGACTCGCAGACTAGATTCGCGTCATTCCAAAGCCATAGGCGAAGTTGCCTACCCAAGAGTTTGCAGGGTGAAGTTTCGACCCTACCTCCAGAACAGGAAGGGCCTCCTCCATGTTTTGAAACTAATACACAAGACAAAGAAAATACCAAAGGTAAGATTAAGGATACTGAGATACCTTCCCAAGACACAGAGGATTCCCAAACAAAAGAATCAGAGACAGAGAAGGGAAAAGAGCTGGAAATAACCCCAAAAATCCCTAAGGATGTTCCAGAAAAGACAGGAGGAACAACATCAACAGATTTCGGTAGTCCTATCACTTCCTTAACCCCATTGCAGTCAACTTATGGAACCCCCCATGAAGGAGCTCTGTATGTCAGTGATCTAGAGCCAATTTCAAGGGATGAAATCCCTCCATTAGATTACTTTTTCAGTAAAAAGAGAAGAGAAATCTTGAAACAGGAAATCCATCCAAGAGGAGAGGGGATGATTAAAAAACATAGGGTCATTATAGATGGAAAGAAGCTTAAAGATGGAGAATTTTCTATGGAGTTAGCAGGTACGATGGGTGCTATAGCATCAGAAAATATATATATTGTTGGTAGTTTAACAACCATGCTCAAACAAAAAGACCAAACAATAATTCAGCTATAGGACAAATTGAAAGAAACTGAGAGAAATATCAGTTGGGGAATACAAAAGAGTCTAGAACAAGCTAGACTAAAAGATATTCAACAAATTCAGAAAATGAAAATAGACTTAGAAGAGGAAAAACAGATAATACAGGTCACGCAGGCACAGGTCTAAAAGCAGGGAGAAGAAAATAAACACTTACAAGATAAAATTAATTCTATTACTAATCAAGTAGTAGAACTTGAAATTTTCAGGACACAAGCATTGGGAATACATTTGAAAATAGAGGAAGAACAACAGAAAGTGTTTTTGAATCTGGAACTAGTCCAGAATTACTTTCAAGAAACAAATAAATCCTTGGAGAATGTTTTCCAGAAGGAAAGGGAAGTGAAAGAGGCTAGAACGACTTTTCAAAAGGCAGTAACCCTCTCAACGAAGGAAGAAGTCGGAAGAATTCATAAATTATCCATTTCTGAACAGGTTAAAGGGGACGTAATACTTAAAGTGTGGGAAGCAGACCTGGTCGAATATAAAAGAACAACCAGAGATGTCAATAATGATTGCCAGGGAATTTTTGATCTCTTAGAAAGGACTTCATTGAATATCGGAAAAAATGACTATCCCGGATTATTAGGTGAGATTAATATTGCCAAGCACTAGCTAAGGTTCAAAGAAGAGCTAGCGGAAATGAAAATAGAGATCTCAAAAATTAAATTAATCAATATCACAGAAATCGACAAATGGATGGTGACACTGAACCTAAAGTTGCAAACTATTAAGTTCACAGGGAAGCAGATAGAAGATCGTTTGCCTGAATTACAAAAAAGATTCTTCATGTTTGAAGCAAAAGAGATACCAGATGCTCCTAGAGTTTTTGTGAAATTTTTGGGAAAGTGTGTTCACTGTCTTGAGGCAGAAAAAGGAAGTTCATCAACACAAATGTAAAAACATTTTTTGAATGTTTTTATCATTAGAAATTAGAAAGGAAATGTAAACGGTTGACATTATTCATATATGTAACCGTAATCTTAGGAAGTTGGTTAGTCACCAACGACAATTTTTTTTATGAAGATGTATAAATATATTTTCAAAAGACTGAGAAAAGGCTTTTGATTTTTTGGAGAGAGAGCCGATTGTATAAACAGTTTTCCAATCCATCATAATATATGATACAGACAAGATTATGAATCCTGCAAATTTGTAGCTATGTGTTCTTCAACCCTGTTTACTATACTTTATTATGTTTCTTGTTCAATGTTTTTCTAATGAATAATCAATTTGAAGTTATCTACGAGCATCTTTTATAGTTCAGATTGATTTGGATATCAAATTATTTACAACTTTTTCTCTGAAATCGCTATCGGTGATTTTAAGACCTATGAATCATTTGAACCTTAATACTTAACTTTTCATTAGAAATCTTGTTTTCCTTCTTTATTACCTGTTAAAATATGAGATTCTTTCTTGATTAAAGCCTCATATTTTTCTGTATTACTTCTTTGTTATTTCATAATTCTCAAACTGTTGCAAATCCAAGAAACGGCCTCGAATGTATTAATGTTAGTGTTTTGAATTCCAAAATTGTTTTTCCTATTCTCATCTCTTAAAAGTTTGAAGTGACATTTGATTAAATTATTTCACAATTAAATAAAATATTATCCTCCATGACTATTCCAAATAGCAGGCAACCTAATATTGAACCTGGCCTTCAATATCAAACCAGTATTGCTTTGAACCTATTTAATACCATCCTACAAACAACAACTAGCCGGGTCGAATTAGAATGTTCATGGGTTGTTATTGAGAGAGATATTAGCATCCAAGAACATCGGGAAGCTAGACAGAGACAGTTGAGAAAATGATTCTTCTTCACCCTTCCTTTTCAATTCTTATCCTCAAGTTATTCCTTTTAACATTTACGGATTCCTTGACGGTATACTTTACAGCCTTAAAGTATAAACTCAGGAACAACATCTTTTTGGTGCCATTGTCGGGGAGCGAAGAAACGAATCTTTTCCCTGGGAAGAACGACGTTGACATTTTCTGTTTTTGATAGTGAACAAGGACAGAAAACCTTCTAAGGCTACTAATATTTTTCACTTGGTGACTCCACGATAACTAAACTGGCTATTAGCCAAAAGAACACCAGAAAAAACCCAGAAAACAAGAAGACCTCGCCAGTCTCTGATCCGGAAAAGATTTTAAAATCATGAAAATCACTTAGAAAAGTCTTTTTACCCACATATACTATATGTCAGCCTGACTTTACACAGTTAAATGTTTCAAAAACTCTTGAAATATCTCTTTCACTTCCCCTCGCATATGATACGTTCTCATTTCCTGAGGTTTCCTCCCCAAATTTCTGAGAATCTTCTCCTCACACATTCCGAGCTTCAGCCTCAAATCTAACCATGGCTACACAAGGAGGTGTTGGAGCTGGAGGTGGTGCCCCTGGAGGACCAGCAGGTTGTCAAGTACCGCTTCCTAGAATCTTCGCTAAAGTAGCTTCTAGATATGCTCCCCTTGTCCTTCTCGTTCCTCTACATGATCTCCCAAAAAATTATATGCAAAGTCTTCCGAAATTTACAGGGGAAGGGGATCTGACTGCCCAAGAACATATAAACTTTTTCGACGAATTTGCTGACATCCTCAGAATAGAACACGAAGATGTCTATTCTAGACTCCTCATTCAAACTTTCAAAGGACAAGTGAGGACCTGGTTCCGATCCTTAGCAGCTGGATCTTTGAGATCTTATGAAGAACTTGAAAGCAATTTTATTAGACAATGGGGAGAGAGGAAGGACCACCTCTACTACTTGACTGAATTTGGAACCCTTAGAAAGAAAAACTTTGAATCAGTTCTAGAATTCACACAAAGGTTCAACAAGTTGTATAATAAAATCCCAGCTGAGGTTAAACCTTCACAACCCGCAGCAAAGGTGACTTTTGCTGGCACTTTTGATCCCGACTTCGCCTTATTATTGAGAGAAAGGATATCAACATATCTCACAAAAATGCAGGATGATGTGCTTGAGATTGAATCAAACATGATGGCATCAAGGAAATTAAAAGCAAAAACAGAAACTGGTAACAAAGAAAATAGAAAATTCAAAGAACAAGGTGGACCTTCAGGATCGAGGAAATCCTTGGGAGATAGAATAGATGAGATGGCTAGGGTAATTAGAGAACTTTCAAACAAGATCTCAAAAATGGAACTAGAGAAATAGAAAAGAGATAATTTCCCTAGGAAATATTTTAGAAGGAATATTGATCCTCAGGTCCCACAGAAAATAATTAAAAATGAAGACCAAAATATTCCAACACCCTTCAAAAGTGAAAAATTCATTGGAGAGGAAGATCTGGTAGATTTTGAAGATATCGATGAAGATATTAATAATCTTGGCGATGATAATAAATCACCTTATTTATCGAGACAAGATTACGAAAGATCCTTAAATAAAGAAATTACATCGGAAGACAATGTTAGCAACAATATGTCTGAATATTTCACCTATCAAAATATCGCAGATGATATCATATCCGAACTACAGGGAAAATATAATTTAAGACCAAGGAACAAAATTCTCCCAACTGTTTCGACAAAAAAGATTTTTCCAAGAAGCAAAACCGATGAGGTGACTCCAAAAGTTGCTGATAAACAGCCTACGAAAAAAAACACAGCTGATACGCAACCTGTCTAGTTAGAACCAATAGAAACACTTCCTGTGAAGACACAAGCTCCTGTAAATGAAAACAAGTCCACATCACAACGAAAAGCTGAAAAGAAAGGAATGGAGGCCCCGAACATAGAAAACAACAAGGCCCTAGGAAATTTTAATTTGGAAAACGAAATAAATAAAATCAAAATTCCTATTCCCCTTGTTGAATTAGCTAAAAATCCCATATACAGAAAACAAATCACCAAGATGATTAACTTTTCCGAAGACGAAATCCAGGCCGATGTCATCAACTTAGAAGATGACAAGCCAAACATAGTCTTTGGTCCACACTTCGAAGGTGCGAGAGACACTGTGGCCCCCTTTTATATCATGTTAACCTTGTTTGAACACCTTCTCCATAACTATATGCTGGATTCCAGAGCTTCCCACAATGTGATACCAAAGGCAATTATGGAAAAACTTGGTCTTGAAATCACAAGGCCCTATGGTGACTTATATTCTTTTGATTCGAGGAAAGTCAAATGCATAGGTATGATTAAAGACCTAGTGGTAGGTTTGGCTCAAATACCTGCTAAAAGCATTCTTATGGATGTAGTGGTCACTGACATCCCTCCAAAGTATGGTATGCTATTATCTAGGTCATTGGGTGCCAAGCTTGGAGGATCTCTCCAACTGGATATGGCATATGCCACAATTCCAATTTTCAGAGGACAATACATGTGTCTTTACAGAGAGACTAGGTTGGCATTTACGGTAGGTGATCCACACAATTCAAATAATCATCCAGTTTATATTGTTGACCAAGACTTAGGAAATTGTATATTATCTATTTATGACGATTTTGAAGTAGATATAGATGAAAATTGTATAGAAGAAAAAACTGAAAAAGAAGAAATAAAAAAAATGTATATAACACTGGTGTATGGAAAATGTATTTTGACAGTGCCTCGTCTTTCCTTGGAGCCGGAGCAGGAGCACTCCTTGTGGCTCCCGATGATCAATTCGTAATCCCCTTTTCATATAGGCTTCATTGGAATGTGGATTGTACAAACAATGTATGTGAGTATGAAGCTTTAGTGCTAGGATTAGAAGCTGCTAGGAGGATGAAAATAAAGAAACTCGAAGTCTTTGGTGACGCTGAGTTAATTATAAAACAGGTGAATCGGCAGTACCATGCTAAGCATCCTAGATTACATTCCTATAGGAATTGTGTCTGGGATTTAATCGAAAACTTTTTCTCCTCTGTGAATGTTCATTTCGTCCTGAGGTCTGAAAATCAACAGGCTGATGCTTTAGCCAAAGCAGCATCAACTTTCACACCCCCAACTAATTTTAAATTAAAGCATCACATACAAATGAGACATCTCCCTTCGATACCGAATAACACACAGCATTGGCAGGTCTTTGAGGACGATGAGGAACTTCGAAAGTTTCTAAAATCATTAGATGAATTTGCAGAAATGCATACTGATCAAGAAAATCAAAATGATCCCATTTGGATCATGCAGGAGGGGGAGGATTCTAAAGAGTTTCACGATAAAATTGCAAATCATCGAATGCTCATTCTCAAGAACAACCATATTCCCAAGGGTCTAATTCCCTTGGAAAGACTATTTAATCAAGATGATATCCCTTCAAAAACCACCCTACAACCCCAACCAGAGGAGGTTGAAGATTGTAACATAGGCACTAAAGAAAACCCCTGAATGGTAAAACTATCCAAATATTTATCTACAAAAAATAAAAATAAATACATAGAGTTGCTAAGAAAATACAAAGACGTTTTTGCATGGTCGTATGAAGAACTGAAAACATATGACACTTCTGTGATTGAACATAATATACCACTAAAACCTGGTGTCAAACCCTTTAAACAAAAGCTCTGACAAATCAACCCCATTTTACTACCTGTTATCGAACAAGAAGTCAAAAAACTCCTTGATGCTAAGATAATTGTACCACTAAGATATTCCGATTGGGTAGCCAATCTGGTCCCGGTTAGGAAGAAAAAGGGGGAAATTACACTGTGTGTCGATTTCAGAAATCTTAATAAATCCTCTCTCAAAGATAATTATCCCCTACCTAAAATGGACCATGTTCTAGAAAAAGTAGTAGGAGCTAATAGGATGTCAATGATTGATGGATTTTCAGGTTACAATCAAATTTATGTCAGCGATCATGATAAAGAAAAAATCGCCTTTACCACTCCTTGGGGCACATTTATGTATGATAAAATGTTGTTTGGATTGATGAATGCAGGTGCTACTTTTCAACGCGCAATGGATATTGCTTTCATTGGCGAACGGGACAAATTTGTAGTTATCTATTTGGATGACCTTACTGTTTTTTCTAAATCGGATGAAGATCATCTGATTCATCTCAAACAAACATTTGAGAAATGTCGCAGGTTTGGTTTATCCTTAAATCCTAAGAAGTCTCACTTCACTATGCAAGAAGGCAAGTTGTTGGGTCACATCGTATCTCGAGATGGGATTAGAATTGACCCTAGAAGGGTTGAAGCTATATATACAATAGCTATTCCTAGGAATGTGAAAGAAATTCAATCATTCTTAGGAAAAATAAATTTTTTGAGAAGATTTATTCCTAACTTCGTTGAAATCGTGAAATTGATTACAGATATGCTCAGGAAAAACAGCGAAGTAAAATGGACAGTAGAATCTAAAGTATCCTTTGCCCATATCAAGAAGGTTATAAGTGAGGTGCTGGTACTAGCGAGCCCCGATTATCTCAAGGATTTTCTTATTTTTCATTTTCTTCTGAACACACACTCGCTGCCATACTCCTTCAGAAGAACGAAGAGGGTTTTGAGCAA
>ML782092.1:273238-288947 GCA_009831015.1 Picea engelmannii | reverse complement strand
TGAGCACACCATTCCCAACATAACCTCCATATGAGCTCATATAAATAAACATGTCCCCTCCATACACAAACATCTTATTTTAAGAGTCAAAGGAAAAGGGAAGAACATAGTCAATGATAAACAATGTGGCTCTTACATATCATGGTAAAAAGAGAAGCATATAGACCAAAAAGTAAATACGAAGAAGAAGAAGAGAGTAATAGTGCAGGTGGGTACATAACAATCTACTGCATCACTTGTAACATTATTAATCAAAGGAAAGTCAAAGTTGTGTATCGGCACACAAAATGCTTGTGCACACAAGATCATCCAAAAAGCAATTTATAAAGGATTAAAGGATCCATCCTTGGATTACCCTAACAATAAATACAATCATTGCAAGAAAATATCCACAACAGCTTTATTCACTGAAATCTACAAAGAAAATATGGAGAAAAACACAACAATCATCTACAAGTAGATACGCAGAAAGCCTGTGACATACTGCAATGTACTTTTATCATATCAGTGTTGATGTATAAAATCTTTCCAAAAACTATTTACATAATGGACTGCAATATGCTTAAAAGACCAGAAGGCTATATTCGTATATGACAAACAAAACTCGTTATGTGGGACCACTAAAAGAAACAAAAAAAGTTGCCCCGACACCTTTTTATTTAATGGCCAGTATTTTCTCCAGAATCTGTAATTAGTTCAAGAGATGCTCGTTTTGAGGGTTCAAGTTGGTATTGTACTGATAAATGACAAGTAAAACTCTTTATTTGGAACCACTAAAGGTAACAAAAAAAGATGCCCCAACAACTTTTTATTTAATGGCCAAGGTCTTCTCCAAAATCTGTAATTAGTTCAAGAGATGTTCATTTTTAGGGTTCAAGTTGGTATTGAATGCATTGTTGTCAACATTAAGTCTTTGAAAATACTAGCATTTTAATAGTTGAGGCGTCAAATATAAAAGCTAGAATATGGAATGGAGCTTAGGATCACTTATGAAGAACATCTAAAACGGAGCTTAGGATCCCATTTGAAGAACATCCCAAGCAAAATTAAACATGAAAGTGTGTTCACATTACTAATGCATGCAATAGGTGTTGATGCATTTAGCATCGGACATGTACTTCCACATAGGCTCGATGTCTAGCATGTGTAAGCCGTCCGTAATGTTGATGTTTTGTAGCTTCGGGCAGGTATTCTCACATTGGCCTTGGTGTTGGGCATGTGAGAATCTTCGTTGGCACCCACATTGCATTTTCATTTTGTGAAAACCCCTTTTGGATTAGAGTTGAGGGTTAAAATTGGTGTTAGGGGCTTGTGTTGGGGATTCATACCCACATGTTGGGGCTTCACACCCACGTGAGTGATTAAACAATTCTAACTTAATGTTGAGTTTAGAAGGGGTTCCTAAACTCACTCATTAGACTCCTATAAAAGGAGAGGCAATGAGAGGACATCTTATTGTGACATTATGGAGTTAGCATATGTGAGTGAGCACTTGTGCTAAGGAGATTGGGGTGAAAATTTCAGCAAGGAAATTTTGCACTTCTGGTCTTTCTATTTTTTTTATTTTCTGCAAAGGAGGAGGCCACACATGTGAGGGAGATAACAGGCCGCACGTGTGACAGAAAAGGTACAGACAGGTCGCACGTGTGGTACAGACAGGCTGCACGTGTGGTACAGACAGGCCACACGTGTGAGGGAAGGAAACAAGCCACATGCGCGAGTTTTCTGGGCAGGTGACATGTTCGTACTACTGACGTCAGCACTCCATACAGTCCATACGACTGACGTCGCCAAGTCATATAGGTGACGTCAACATGTTTGTAAGTGAATTGGGAATTTTCCGGGATTTTGCTAATTTGTATTTTTCGCTGAGGGGACTAGTTTTGTCCTCGGATTTTTTGATTTTGTGAATTTGCTGAGAAGGTTGGTTTTGCCCTCAAAAATTTTAAATCTGGAAAGTTTACATAACAAAAATTTGATTATCTTGTGCATGGATGGTTTCTCTCTGATCTTTATGTTTCCACTGTAATTTTTCGTCATAATTTCAGTGTAAAATTATTCAGTGATAACAACCCTAGGGTTTATTTTTTAAGTTACTTGGAAGTAATTTTCAAATCTGAAATTATATGCTTAAAAATTGACACGTAATGCCTCTCAGAATCTTAGGAAAATCCCTTGTTGAGTTGATAATTAAAGTGAATGACCTTTTAGATTAATGTGAGATTAATTAAGTTAAATGCCTAAGTTTTTGACATTAATAACTTAAGTGAGTTGATTAAACCTAGCCGTTAGATCTAAAGTGAAGGTGAGATATAATTTCAGCGTTTGATCACTTTGGAGATGCCCTAGGGTTTTGGATTTAGGGTTAACTCAACGTTATAAAAGGCAGTCTAGGTGAGAGGATGAGACACATAGAGAGCATATAGGAGCAAAGAGGGATTCTTTGCTTATGTGTTTGTGTCACACACTAAGTGGACAATGAGGAGATCTCATTGAGTGGGTGAAGAGCAGTTCATGCAAGTGTGAGTGGGCAAAGCCGAGGAAGGGTGCAAAAGGGCAAAAAGGGTGATAGCAGTCAGGTGGGCTAGGCTATTGTTGAATTCTATTCCTCTGATGGGCCATTATCCCAGGATGGGAGCCCAAGATTTTAACAAATAAAATCAGCAAGGTATTGGTTTTCCCTTCGGGGTGTTTCCAGGGGTGTTTACCCAAAATCTTTGTGCAATGTGATTGGTTTTAGTTCTTTATGCTTCCGTTGATTATTTTCGTTAAGTAACCTAACTATGCAGTTATTTAATAAAGTGATTTTATTCAGAAAAAGTGTCGGGTGCTATGTTCAGAAATTAACATGGTATCAACGGTTCTGAGAAAACCATATTTGCATGACAACGTTTTTGCAGCGAGAAATTTTTTATGCAGCCTTAAGTTGTGAGGTTAATAAAAATTTTAAAAAAGGAAAAAGGGAGTCGTACAGTCGTCATACGTGTTGTACAACATAGGGAATGTTAGTGTTTTATCTCGGGAGGTACTCTGCATATGTGTCTTGTATGCAGAAGTTACCTTGTACCTACACTACTAGACACTTGACTTTGTAATGGGTTTTTATAAAGTTGTGATAAAGTGGTTCTTTTATTAAAGTGGCTTTTTAATAAAGTTTACCTTCTAATATTAAAGTGACTTTATTTCATAAAGTGCACTTATGTTATAAACTGAAAATGTACTTTAATATTTTAAAGTGATTTATTTTGGAGGGAATGAATCATGACCCTTGAAAGGCAAGATTACATCTTGGACATTAGATCTAGGGTTGGAAAAGGTGAAGGGTCACTTTTAGATTATAAGAGAATGTATTGGGTAGTGTGCAAGACACATTGAGAAGAATTTGAGAGAGATTTTCGAGAGAGCTTGAGAGAGGAAAGAGGGCAGCGAGGAGGGCACATTTCCCAAGAAGAATTTATGTTTTGTGAGTGTTGTAACTTTTTGCTATTAGAGAGGCCATACTGTATGAATCTGTACAGTCCATACAACAGGCTGGGAGGGCACGCAAATTGAGGCAGCTTGTTGCACGAATTTCGAGGCGGCCTTTTCAACATTTTTTGTTGATGAAGAGGGCAGTTTTCTATTGTTGTTAGTTGGAAAAGATTTCGAGGTGCTGAAGAGGCCAAATCCATACAGCAGTACGGATTTTTTGGGCACAGAAATCGAGGCAGATTTTTGGGGCAGTTTTGGGTGTTGTAAGGTATTTTTCTCTTGCTGGAAATTGTATTGTTGTTACTGATATGCACTTTCCTGGAGTTGAATAATAAATCTCTCTATCTCTCATTGGGTTTCCCCACATTGGGGTTTTTCCTAGCATTGCCTTAATTTCTGAGTTTTTCTGAGTTGAATGGTTGTTGTTCATTGTGTTTATTCCGCTGCAAAATTGCTTAGCAATGTGTATTTTTGCTTATGGTAATTTCTGAATGTGGGTTTAGACATTTCAGAGTTCATAGAAGACAATTATCTCTAGGTTGCTAAGTGTATGACAGAATATTTACTTGTTGATTTTGTCATTTAGTTTCTACAGGGAAAACGAGCTACAGAGCTTGCAGAAAAGATCTGCGTTGAGGTTGGGTCGAAAGATCTGTTGAGATAGTTGCCGGCAGGAGGCATTGTCGGCACAGAGAAAGAGGATCAGTGGTGACGACTTGGAGAAGTGATGGCATCTTGAGTTTGAAGGAGGGTATGGCCGAGAAGGAGCAGCTAGCAGACAGCTCGTGAAGGGAAAGGATCTGAAGCTGATTTGGAGCTGCAGAAGAGTGGACACGCAGGCTGCTAAGATAACAGACACATGAGGTTAATTGTGACAGCCAACAGGAAAAGGAAACGATAGGAGATAGCCCGTGGAGGAGGATGTGGTTGTTGAGAAGGTTGTCGTCATATTGTTGTTGCGTGGATTGTGATAGTTGAGGTAAAGTCGTGGGACGTTGAGTGACAAGGTAGAGGCAGGGTAGAGTTGTAGACATGCAGTCGTCGGCCAAAATATTGCACCCGCATAAAAGGCTGGCAATTGTCGGCTAAGTCAACAGTCGCCAAGGCAACGGAGCATCTACGCAGATGTGAGATCGCAAGTGAGAAAGGAGACAAGAGGACAACCACACATGCAGAAGGTTGAGTGAGCGGTTGTAGAGAGGATTGGTCGTTAAGAGAGCTGCACGAGAATAATTCGCAGTCGATAGTTGCAAAACAACTGTCAGGTCAAGCGTAGCAATGAGGGTAGCAGAAGACGTCGATCAGCCAGCAGGGCCGAACAACTGTAGAGTGCAGGGGCCACAGGGTCGGGTAAGCCAGCAAGCAGAAGCTCGGGCAACCCCTGGGCAGCGGGGAAATCCCAACAGAGGCCCGAGCAACCCCAATCAGCATGTCCGAAGGCAGGCAGCAGGTCCGGGCAACGAGTCTTGGGGAGGGATCCAGGCTGCAAGAAAAAGGTCTTTGAAGAAGGGTTTGAACAAGATGCCAAGGATAACTTTCGTGTCAAAGGGAGAAACCAATCAGGTGAATTGAAGGGCAGCCATGGTAGTGGACATGATAGCGAAGACAGAACCACCTCTGGGTGGTGGAAGTACTTTCCTCAATAAGAGGGAGAGTTAATGTATTTAGAATCGAACAGGTACTTCCACATAGGCTCGGTGTTTAGCATGTGGAAGTCATCTGTAATGCCTCTCAAAACCTTAGGAAATTCACTTTATGAGTTAATAATTAAAATGAATGACCTTTTAGATTAATGTCAGATTAATTAAGTTAAATGCCTAAGATTTTGGCATTAGTAACTAAAGTGAGTTGATTAAATCCTAGCTGTTAGATCTAGAGTGAAGGTGAGATCTAATCTCAGCCTTTGATCACTTTGGAGATGATCTAGGGTTTTGGATCTAGGGTTAAATCAATGTTATAAAACGCAGCCTAGGTGAGAGGATGAGACACACAAAGAACACATAGAAGCAAAGAGGGATTCTTTGCCCATGTGTTTGCGTCACATACTAAGTGGACAAAGAGATCTCATTGAGTGGGTGAAGAGTAGTTCATCCAAGTCTGAGTGGGCAGGGTTGAGGAAGGGTGCAAAGGGGTAGCAAGGGAGATAGCATCCAAGTGGGCTAGGCTATTGTTTCATTTTATTCCTCTGATGGGCCATTATCTCGGGATGGGACACCAAGATTTTAATGAATAAAATCAACAAGGTATTGGTTTTCCCTTCGGGGGTTTTCTAGGGGTGTTTTTTCAAATTTTCACATGCAACTCTATGTGACTAATTTCATATCTGAAAATTACTTCCTAGTGATCAAACAGTAAGCCCTAGTTGTTATCACTAAACAACACTGAAATTATTCACTGAAAATTATAGCAGCGGAAACAATCAAGACCATAAATGCATCATCAATGCACATGAGACACAAAATTTTTGTTCAGTACCTTTGTCAAACTCAAAAATTCTTAGGACAAAAATCATTTGTCCCAGCTAACACAAAATTTACCAAAAATCTGAGGACAACGTTGTCCTCTAAAAACCACAAATCAGCAAACCAATCTCAGCAAAATCTGTTGTAGCTACCAGTACCTGTAGCTACAGAATCGTTACTTCCTGTAGCAACCGAATTTCCACCTGTGGCTATAGAATTGCCACTTCCTACAGCGACCGAACTGCCACCTGTGGCTACAGAATTGCCACTTCCTATAGCAACCGAGCTACCACCTGCGACTACAGAATCGCCACTTCCTACGGAAACCAAACTACAACCTATGGCTACAGAGTCACCACTTCCTGCAACAACCGAACTGCCACATGCAACTGCAGAGTCACCACTTCCTGTAGCAACCGAACTGCCACCTACAACTACAGAGTCACCACTTCCTGCAACAACCGAACTGTCACTTGCGGCTACAGAATCGCCACTTCCTACAGTAACCGAACTGCCACATGCAGCTGCATAATCGTCACTTCCTGCAACAACCGAACTGCCACTTGCAACTGCAGAACCACCATGCCTCCTAGCACAAGTATTTACTCACTTATGCTAACTCCACTATGTCCCCATGAGATTTGACACAATCTCCTCTCCTTATATAGCAGTCTAATGAGTGAGTTTAGGAACCCCTTCTAAACTCAACAAGTAATTAGAATATTGTATTCCTCTTTGTGGGTGTGAAAACCCAACACAAGCCCACAAAGCCCATCAACTTGCCCATGAGGCCCTAGCCTCATTCCAAGGGCGTTTTCACTAAAACGGAAGGGTAATATGGTGCCAACGAGAATTTCCCATATGCCTGACACCATGGCCCTTTGTGGGAATGCCTCTCGATGCTACAAAAGCATCAACACTCCCTCTTAGCGTGTAAGGCATTCCATCCTCCTCCATCACCAGGAAGTATATATTTCTCCCATACAAGGTTTGCTACCACAGTTGCACTCCAATCCTCCTGACTGGTTGCTCCCTCTGTCACCGAAGCAAATCTTGCTCTCCAATCCTCCCGACTGGTTGCATCCTCAATCACTAAAGAAAATCTTGTTGTCAGTCCTCCTGAAAGGTTGCTCCCTCAGTCACCTAGGAAAATCTTGTTGTAGCAAATGGGTCCTGCATGGTGGATACACTGCTCTTAGAAGCCTTTTACTTCAGAGGCTCCTACCTGGCCTCCTCAACCCATGACACATGTTTGGAAGATTCATCTCTTTCATTTGTACCTAAAGGTAGACTTCCTTTGATCTTGTTGACTCCCTCTGAATAGTCCTGGGAGGCTACTCCTCCCTATTGGATCCTGAGGGTTGACTCCCTCAAAACTCTGGCTCCTTCTAAACCTGTACCACTGGTGAAGCTATATGCTCCCTCTGAACCTGCGCTACTGGTGGAGCTACCTGCCTCACCACTAGCGGAGCTACCTGCTCCTCATCTGTCTCTCTGCTACTGTTGGTCACAGCTCGCATAGGATGGCCCCTCAACCTATATAGGTTTCCCTCTCTAATTCCAAGAACCACTATTGATCTGAAGCTAGATCGTCTGGGCACAAACAACATCTGTCCATCTCGAAACAATATATGGTAGCCCTTCTTCTCAATCTCCAAGACTGAGAGAACACTTCTCCTAAGTTCTGGCACCCATAACACATTTGACACCCTCAACACTTCTCCTCACTCCATCCAAAACGATATTGTACCAGATCCTCATATTGCATGCTTGGTCCCCATACCAAGCTCTACACACAAATCTAAGCCAGTCTTTGTGAAGTTGTCAAACAACTCTCATGCCCTTGTCATATGGCAAGGGGCTCTGTTATCCACCAACCAAGTCCCACTACTGGAAATTGTACCTGAAAGGCGAGAGACCAACAAGATCTCCCTCTAAAACCTATCTACAACCTCATCAACCTATGTTGTTGATGCTTGTTGCCTTCTTCCCTTTCCCTTCCAATGTAGATAGTGTGAAGCATAGTGACCATAATCATGACACTCAAAAGATTTTATCTTACTAAGATAATTCTTCCATCTCGGTTCTAGAGATGCTTCTCGAGAGAGAGAACTCCTACTTGGAGAACCTCTTCTGCCCTTCCTAGTGTAGGCTTGTTACCACAAATTTCTACCCTCCAATCTAAGTTTATAAATATGTTAGGACAGCAGTAAAAACTTAGCTAATTGAAGGAGTAATGGCCCCAAATTGTCACGGACCAAACCCCTCTCCGTTTGGGCTAAGTGCTTGCTAGTCTCAAGGGGGAGTCCCTAAGCACCTTGTTGCTGAGCTTTATGACTGATTTTCTACATTAAAACAAAAAATCAACAAGTTGTTCGTCTTGGACAGCGTGTTAAACAGTCCAAAACGATGAGGAAAATAAGGGTTTTTCACTTGAAGGGTTCCTGCAGGGTTAGCACAATGATTATAGAATTGAAATACAATAGAAAACTACTCAAGAGACCAATAAAATCACCATGAACAGTTCAGAAACATGACAAATCAGATTGCAAAGTTCGCAAAATACATACAAGAAAAAGGTTAGATAACAAACACTTAAATTATTTATTGAATAGGCTTGCAAGAGGGTTGGCTACACCACAATAGGCAAGTCCACAACCGGTACAATGATCACTTTGCTCAAAGAATAATTCATTAGACTAAGAGAGAGAAAGAGAAGAATGAGAATGAAACACTATGTTGTTGCTACAATGAACCGACCAATAACTAATGAAGACCATCCAATATATACGAGAGGAGTGAAGAAAATAGGAGTTAATGTGCATGAGGGAATAAGTGTGAGAGAAATTTAGGAATTAATGTGCATGGGGGAATAAGTGTGAGTGCATAATGTGCATGGGTGAGTTATGAGTGAGAGTGTATGCGCATGGTGAGTTAAATGATCACACGTGTGAGAGTGTGAGGGATAGTTAAGTGAAGGAGTGGCGCATGTGTGAGGATAGGGAGTTAATGCATGGAGGAATAAATTAGGAATTAAACGCATGTTTAAATGCTAAATTTGGCCAAAATATGCATGAGTTAGCCAAGGAGGAAAGTCGCCCTATTTTTTAGGGATTTTCCTAATTTTGAGGAAATTAGCATTTAAAAGCAAATTAAGAGTAATTTTGGAAAATTGACGCATGGAAAGTGAGTATAAGGTGAGTGAGGAAAAGTTAATAAGATAATTAAGTCTTAATTGGGGAATATCGCCCTATTTTTTAGGGATTTCCTAAATTTTAGGAATTTTGCATTTAAAAGCAATTTACGGAGAATTTTTTGAAACCGATGCATGGAAAGTGAAACTATGGTAAATGATGAGGGTTAGTGAGAACAGTTAGCCTGGACTGAATAAAATTTCTCTCGAGAAGTGCCACCTCTTTAGATTAATTAATTCTCATTTAATACATAATTCTTGGAAAATGCGCCCTTGGTCCATGATGCCATCTAGATGCCACATCATCCTAATACTCTGCCACATGTCGAAATCTAAGCTTGCCATTTGTCACTGTTGGAGATGACAATGACTACTAAAAACAAAAATATCCAAAAATAGCCATTCGTTCCCAAAAATTTGAAACTTGTCAAAACTGACCCAAACTCTCCACAAATGCTCGGAATGACTAGGACACCACCATCATGTGTCTACTGCTAAAAATAAACACTGCGAAAAATAAAAAGTCCTCGCATGTCCATGATATTATTCTCATTGGATTCAATTTTCTGCAAGGAATTTGAATCCACAATCAGAATCGACATGCGAGCCCTAGTGCTCAACTTGCTAAAAACATAAATATGTGTCAAATCATCCCAGAAGACTCAGAATGTCTCAAGGATCAATAATATGTGCTCAGAATTTGAATCTGTGGCCTGGAGCCCAAACTGTTAAAAATAGAAAATTCTTGCATGTTGCCCGGAAAAGTGTTGTTGGGCCTAGAATCATGCAAGGATCATTCATGTATGCTCAAAACTGCTCCAAACTGTCAAGAGACCCACTCAAACCGTGTCTCCTAAAAAGTAGCAACACCTGTTGTATGTAGACATCTCTCTCAAAATGCATGGGAAACCAAGATAACTCTAACTCTGAACCAAACGACCATGTACCGATCATATACCTGCCTCTAATGGGAACCAATCTCTGCTAACCACAAGTGCTAAACTCTGGGAGAATCTCAAA
Source organism: Picea engelmannii (assembly GCA_009831015.1). NCBI lineage: Eukaryota > Viridiplantae > Streptophyta > Pinopsida > Pinales > Pinaceae > Picea > Picea engelmannii. Next base: position 278,801 of record ML782092.1, on the reverse strand, counting down.
ATGTCAGCCAAAGGAATGCATGCTGGCTCTTAACCCTCAAGATTTTCAAGAGTGAAAATCTAGGGGTTAACAGTGTTGCAAGGGTCTGGTTTTCATTACTGTCATTCTTCACCAAACCATCCAAGCCATCCCTGGACTCCAATTGAGTCTCCTTCTAGATACAAGCAATTTGTAGTCTATCAAACCCTGGCACGATCTCTCATGCACAGATCCCCTACACAAATGGTTCCTTAGACCCGAGAAGACCTCTCAATGCTACATACACCAACTCAGCATCCTCAACCTTCTCACCAATGGCCACACGCTGGTTTCGGATCTGTGTATTCTTCATAAGATAGTTCACAACTGTGTTCTCACTGGACATCTTGACAATTTGAAGTTAGTGCTTCAAATGTAACTTCCTCTATTCCCATTTTGGTATAGACCAACCAAAGCATCATACATTTCCTTGGCAGACGTCTTCTCAGCAATGTGAGGAATTAGGTGATCAATCACAGATTCTAGCAAAACTCGCTTGGCCTTCACTTCCTTCTTCTTGCGAGTTACCAATTCCTAGGGATCAATAGGACTTGCAACCACACTCGCAACAAACTCATTGAGGTCATTCTCTTCCAATAGAAGAAGAACCCTAGCTTTCAAAGCCCGGAAGTTAGTTGCCCCTTCCAACCTGTTTTCAATCTTCAAAGTGTTAACCATGGTGACCTGCCCGAAACAAAACAAAAAAATCCACAACAACAACCTGTTGTATTTGCAGCGGTAAAATGTGTCTCAAGGATGATCTCCTTCTCTTCAAAGCCTCAGTTGTAAAACCATGTCAAATTTTCACATGCAACTCTATGTGAATAATTTCAGATCTGAAAATTACTTCCTGGTGATCAAATAGTAAACCCTAGTTGTTATTACTAAACAATTTTACACTGAAATTATTGACTGGAAATTATAGCAGCGAAAACAATCAAAATCATAGATGAATCATCAATGCACATGAGACACAATATTTATGTTCTGTAACTTTGTCAAACTCATAAATTCTGAGGGAAAAAACCAACCCTCCCAACTGACACAAAATTTGCCAAAAATCTGACAACCTTGTCCTCTGAAAACCAGAAATCAGCAAACCGTTCTCAACAAAATATGTTGCAACTGCCAATACCTGCAGCTACCAAATTGCCAGTCCAAGGATGATTTTAGGGGCTAAATTTCGCTCATGGGCTAATTTTCCATGGTTTTTCCTAAAAAACAATTCGCTATTCTGAAGATGATTCGCCCAAATTCTATAGGATAAAATTATTTTACCTTTAAAATCGCCAAAATTTTATACAAACTATATAAAATCCTTTGAAATTTGAATATTTTTACAAAAATTTCGCCAAACATTTTATAGTTGGCATATGAAGGATAAGTAATATTTGCCAAGGTTTCTACATTTTAAAATAAATTTATATCCTTAAAATCATCCCTGATTGCCACTTGCAGCTACAGAATCACCACTTCCTGTAGCAACCGAACTGCCACCTACAGCTACAAAATCGCCACTTCCTATAGCAACCGAAATGCCACCTGCGTCTACAGAATTGCCACTTCCTGTAGCAACCGAACTGCCACGTGCAGCTACAAAATGGCCACTTCCTATAGCAACCGAACTGTCACTTGCGGCTGCAGAATCGCCACTTCCTGCAACAACTGAATTGCCACCTGTAGTTGCATACTCGCCACTTCCTGCAGCAACCGAGTTGCCACCTGCGGCTGTAGAATCATCACTTCCTACAGTAACCAAAATGCCACCTACGGCTGTAGAACCACCAATTCCTGTAGCTACAGAATCACCATGCCTCCTAGCACAAGTGTTTACTCACGTATGCTAATTCCATTATGTGCCCATGAGATTTATCACAATCTCTCCTCTCCTTATATAGGAGTCAAATGACTGAGTTTAGGAACCCCTTCTAAACTCAACAATTAATTAGAATATTTTATTCCTCTTTGTGGATGTGAAACCCCAACACAAGCCCACAAACCCATCAACTTGCCCATGAGGCCCTAGTCTCATTTCAAGGGCGTTTTCACTAAAACGAAACTATAATCTGGTGCCAACGAGAATTCCCACATGCCTGACACCATGGCCCCTTGTGGGAATGCCTCCCGATGCTACAAAAGCATCAACATGTTTACCCAAAATCTTTGTGCAATGTGATTGGTTCAGTTCTTTATGCTTCCGCTGATTATTTTCGTTAAGTAACCTAGCTGTGCAGTTATTTGATAAAGTGATTTTATTTGAAATAAGTGTCAGGTGCTAGGTTCAGAAATTAACAATAGGACTCGGAAGTTACAGTGCATAAGTAGAGCATCATCTTTTCTCTTTGTTTTGGCTTTTTGTGTTGTCTAGACGTATCCAACTGGCCCTATCAATGACCAACTTGTCCAAGCTTGGCATGGTTCTCTCCATAATTAAAAATTAAACACAGGCCTTGTTAATAGATTTCCAATACCCAAACATAATAAGCAACTTACCACCTAACCATTGAATAAATCACAATACCTAAGTCTAGTTTTAAAACTATTCGGAAAAATTGTTAACTTGTAGGACTCACCTCTTCATTCCCTTTCAATGATGCCAGCAAATCTTTTACTGAAGGATCATTTGGATCCACACCTGGAAGCTGCAAACCAAACGCTTGAATATTTCCATTAACCTTGAGAAGGATAATTGATGACATAAAAATTGAGACATGTTATTTGCTTATAAAAATACAGTACACTTCATTCTTCTCAAGTAGCTCACAAGAAGTTCTTTATAAAATTCATCTGTAGTCATGGATAACTTTAAGATACCAAAGATTGATTCGCAAAGCTCATACCGACGATAGAACAGATGACACAAAATTTTGGTCACCCAAGACTTTGCTCATGTCTGTAGGTCCTGAACTCTTTCCAGGCGTTTGCTTCAACATTTCAAGAGCTGCGACAATGTACTTCCTTGTTAAAGAGACAGAAATCTATAAACAATACACTAATATATGCCATATAACAGTTTTGCCACTGAGAATATAATACTATTGACAGTTTTAAGGCCTGCAGCACCCTGGCTAAGAGGTTGAAGAAGAAAATTGCATGAAAGTGAATTACCATTTATAAGAAGCCTCAAGATTGAATGTCAATATTTTATGGCAAGAAATTTAATTATTTATTTCAGAATAAAATGCCAGGAAGCCAGAAAAATATATAGTATAACTTAGCATGCAAAGCATACATGCATTCAATCCCATTGAAGCACACTTATACGACCAGAAGATCGACAAAATATTGCAAAATTGTATCTAAATCCTGCATATCATATTGTCAAGCCATCTTGATGCATCAGTTTTCTAGAAATAAACTGTGTACTAAATTTTGAAGCCATCTTTGATTTGAATAATGACATTGATTCAAGGAAGAAAAATGTATACTATAACTCAGCATGCAAAGCATACATGTGTTCAATCCCATTGAAGCACACTTATAAGACCAGAAGATCGACAAAATATTGCAAAATTGTATCTAAATCCTGCATATCATATTGTCAAGCCATCTTTGATGCATAAGTTTTCTAGAAATAAACTGTGTACTAAATTTTGAAGCCATCTTTGATTTGCATAACGACATTGATTCAAGATAGTTCTGTCTCTGCAACAAATAATGAAAAATTTGGAGTCAATTGCCTAGCAAATTCATAATTCCAACTCACTAAGAGACACATCAGCTCAATATGCCAGATTCTAAACACTGGTAAAAGTCGGGTAAGTTATGATTATCTCCAGAAAACCAGTTTTGCATCAATCAGGAAATCTCTGTTCAAAATCCAAGGAGTACCGCATATTGTCAAATGTATTTCTGCATTCCAGCCAGGAAAAGGAAGTGTTTAAATAGGTGCAATGTGCTCTACCACATTCCACATACAGGCACCTAAGATTCAAAAAGGGTGGTAGGACACCTTAAAGCTAAAGAAGGCTTAAGCAAAGTTTGGTTGCATGACAGCATAAATTCAGACTGTTTTGTTGACCTAACTGAATCCCAGTATGTAAACTTGTAAAGCATCCTATACATGAAGAACGTTATGGCAGCCAAAATGACTTGTAACATTGGCAAGCATACACCCTAAACTTCGATGCAAAAAAAAGTAGACCTTAAAGCACAGCATTAGTAATCCTATTTATAAATTTGGTCAGAAAAGGCTTACAGTGGGCATCTTGTGTAAAATGTTTTAGCCTATAATAAGGAAGCTAATAATCACTGTGATAAAAAAATCAGAAAAACTGTAACAATATAGGTTAAATTGATTATAAAGTTTAAACAAATTCCAATTTCCATGAAGAGCCTGGTGCGCTTTTAGTTTTCTCCTAAGCAGCAGTTCAAGCTTCTGTCAATGCCAAAGCCTAGGAAAAGATTCAAAACGAATAAATCTTTAGCTCCAGCCTGTTGCCAACTCAAGTAAATTTCGAGTCTTCAACTATCATATTATGCATGTAATATGTGACAAACAACATGTGTGCACACCTTTACAAGAAAGCAGCATGGAACAGCAATTAATGAAATTTTAACTAATTTCAACACCCTTGAAATCCCATCAAAGCCAGTCATGACTACCAAAGTTTTAAAAACAATGGACATAGCTTTTAAACAAAGTTCAACAAAAGGTGGCAGAATACACAAAAGAAAAAAGTAGGGAAAGACTTCCAAGTTCCACATGTAGATTAATTTCAATTTTTCCCTAACAATTCCCTTGCAACTATTTTTCCAGATGTTCAATCACCTATTAACATCCCTGTCCCTGTCTAAAAACACTTTGAGGGATGCTGGTGAATAGAAAGACAGAAACATCTCATGTAAGGCACAAAACTGGCCAAGCCAACCCACTCATGAACCAAATTGAGGAAATTAGCTTATGCTGAAATACTGCTCAACTATGCTGGATATTTTGCAAAGGAAAGTCACATATGTCATAATGTACTAGAATTACAGAATGCAAACATGGTGACAAAAAGGTAGTCTACATGTACTAAACCAGCAGAAATCATCAAACAAACAGAAGCAAGGAGAAAGACAGCCAATCTCCCAATGAAGAGAAGAAGAAACAAAGGTCCCAGTGTTGTGATCACTGTTAAAGAAATAGCGAGGAATAGATATTACCTTCACAAATAGAAAAGTGAAGTTCTAAGTTGTCCCAAAGAGAGATTAAGTCCCAGCCATTGATCTAGCGAAATATCCAATGGCTGGGATCTCCCGCGGGTAAAGAGCCCACTTAAACCCTAAGAAAAAGGTAAGGAGCATAACTACCTAAGTCGTGGTTGATAGTTGTGTAGTGTGTGAGGGAGAGGAGGCACGGACACAGCCAGAACAGAGAAAGTCGAGCCTGCGGGCTCTGCATAACCAGCACTTGGCATGGTTGCCTGGTAGCAGCCCAACCTCACAATAATATAAGCATATAGGCCGGGTAGGGACACTATAAGCAGAGACAGCAAAGGATAAAGGCCGTGTTATCCCCACTTTTTAGAGATAACTGGGAGATCATGTCTCGAGGCCCACA